>WNWK01018745.1:0-39264 GCA_009830355.1 Cherax destructor | reverse complement strand
GAGGGATATTGATGCCGCTCAAATTTTTAAAATTTTTTATCAGAAGAAATGTTTAAACCCCTTGGGGTCATATATATGGCCCCTAACGGGAGGCATTAAAATTCGTTTTAAAGAATCTTTATTTCTAAAAACATGATAAAACTATTACGTACAAAGCGACATTACTGGCATATCTGGAAATGCCCCTGGTTATAAAAACACTGGCAACTAAGGAATTTTTTTCCCAGAATGCGACCCAAAACAGTTGGCTAACACCAGGTACCTCCGGTAGGTGAACATGAGCACCTGGTGAAGGAACCATCCAAAGGTTTCACCCGTGCCAGTGTCGACCCCGGACCCCTCAATGTGAGAGGAAAACCCTATAAACTAAGACATACAAAATTTCCTTGGATTAGACCCTTTTTACCAGCATCAAGGGAAAATAATGCAGTGTAAAATGATACTATTTCGAGGTTAAATTTGGCAAATGGGCATCAGGGAGACTTTCTCCAGAATTCACAAAAAAAAAAAAAAAATGGGAAGGGTTTTGTGTGTTAGGGCATATTACAATTTGATAGGATTTGAAAAGTATTTGGCATGAGTATGGGGGATTTTCAGTGAAATTACCCATGGAAAATCGTAATAAGTTATGGATGATATAGTTTAATCTTTTTTGAAGATTATTTTTTAGTAAAATTGAGATAAAAACTTCAAAAAATTTTTTTAATAAAACGATTATGCGTTATAATCTCAAGAATATTTAAAAGACATTTTAACATGTTTTTTAAAGTTATAATGAAAATATATCTATATAGCAGAACTCTTAATGATATAAAAAAGGCTTATTTAAAAAAGGCATCGTGCAATAAACACGATTTTAAAAATACAAAGAATCAAAATCGATAATGATAATCTATTAGTATTTTGATAATAAAAGAACAGGAGGATATTTTTTTTCTTTTCCCCCCATACTTAAATTATATATACAAGCAAGTTGTAGTCTCCACACTTCGAGACATAGTAAATGCTAATAGCTTCTAATTTATATTCCCCTTTAATTGTGAAGAATGGGGCTATACACACAGAGACTGACACAGGGGTCTACACCCCGAGAAGAACAAAACAACTTATAATCCGACCCGGAGACCTTCACACAAAGTGAAAGTGTCACAAACTCATACTTTCTAGGACTGAGGAATAATACTATATTCAAAATAGTTTTTAAAAAGTAAATGAGCAAGAAGGAAGACCCAGACCGAGGGTGTCTTCCATTATAACCAACTCACTCTTTACGTCAGCTCGGGCACGGGGGTTGTACGAGGTGAGTCAACAATCGTTTAATTGGTCTAATAATAAATAAGGGAAAATGATATTTTTTTTTTTTTTTATTAAAAAATATATAAAAACATAGAATATGGAAATTTTGGGGAGCCAACAAAAAAAATTTCCATACCCAATAACACAAAGAAACCAAGCATACCATAGCAACAAAATACTAACATTTAACAAGTTTCCCCCTAAAATAAGGCTAAAAAACCCTAGTATAATAAAATTGTTTTAAAAAAAAATACAAAATACATATATTACACCAATTAAAAACTTTAACATACTATTTGGGGACCATTGATATACCACGGAAATAACAAACAATGGACCCATCATCCTGAAAATACAACATACAGCGGCATGGTGTCTAATTACCTTCCTTATCGCCCACGTTAATTTGATCTGTCATATGCCCCCAAGATAAATTGATCCATCCTCATTGGAAAAGAATATTCCCCTAAGGAGGCCCCCCTTTAAAAACCCAATTATTACATACAAAGCATAAGCACACCTTTAAACCCCTTTTGGGGGGGTCAAAGGGCCTTCTGAGGAAAGTTTTCCCTGGGGTCAAAAAATATTGGGAAAAAAAAATTTTTTTTTTCTTATGAAATGATAATTTTTTTTCTGAACTAAAAAAAACAAAAATTTTTGGATCAATACTTACAAATTTTCTTCAAGTTGCCCCAAAATGACCCGTGACAGCAACATCGCATTTCCCGGGTTTGGGCCCGGAATTTTTTTTTGGGTTATTTTCTTTAAATTTTAAATTTTTTTTCAAATAATTTTTTGGATGTAAAAATAAGTGCTGTTTTCAAATATTCATCCTACTTATAAAATAATGCCACAAAATTTTTTATCACTAGTTTTTACAAAACATATTTACAAAATGTAAATGTCAATTATTTTTATAACTATTGTTCAATCAATATATACACTTTAGTCACTGAAATGTTTCTAAATTTCCCCATCTGGGGAATCTCTGAAACATTTCCATCACAATGGTGTTTCACTTTCCCACAAAATAAAACAGGTCTTTGCGTTGTTGGGGGGTCTTTTTGTATGTGCACAGACATAACACCTCTTCTGAGCCTTTTTTTTAAGCATAGCAGGCAGTTTTGTTAGGAAGTGTTCCCGCCTCAGACGGGGTTTTTTTGTTGGAAATTTTTGGGGGGTTTTTCTTTGGGGGGTGTTTTTTGGTATTTGGATTTCCCTGAAAACGAGAAAAAAAATTCGCCATATGGTTTTTTTCTGGTTTTAAATTAAAACATTATAAGCATTGGCATGGAAATGCCCAGAAGGGAAAAAGATTTTTATGTACCACTTATAACTTTCAAACACAATCACAAACCCAATCTGCATGTCACATTTGTCCACTGAACGCATATTGAGGTGTCCCTCACAGCTGGGTTTTAAAGGGGTTTATCGGTTTTCTATTCACCCGCCTGTCTGCCATTTCATTAGGGTGAATTGTGACAACAGTGTGACATTTGTTTGTCATGCCACCGAAAAGCCATGATATCATTGGCAGCAAAACCTTCACCCATTGGGCCTGCACTGAACATAGGCAAAGCTTAATTGCATGCACTGTACGCCCCATCTTAAGTTCCCCCAAAAAAACACTAGGGGGGGGCGGGACCAGTTATCAGTATAAAATATCCCCCCAAATATGGTTTCCCTTTGTTCTAACCACATCCCCAAAAACAAACTTCCTGGTATCTTTCAATGATAACTTCCCGTTAAAAAAAATCCCAAAACAAGACCACAGCAATCAAAGCCAAAAAAATTTATACCCAAAAGGTTTTCCCCTTTCTTTATATACTTTTGAATGACAGTCACCTTTAAAGAACAGTGACTCTCAAAACAAACTTCCCAAGGGGTAAAAAACATATTGAACTTTCTTTCAGATACAGAAAAATTCCTAATCTTTATAACCGTCGGTTTTTCAGGCCCCGGTTTGTCCGAAAAAAGCAACATGCGTAAGAGACAAATCGATTCATGGAAAAAATCATGAAAGCTGGGTTGCAATCAATCTTCTGTTTATTTGATATGGGGTTTTTTAGACATGGGCCCTAAGCATTTTTTGGGGAAAAGTACATCTCGCCAATTTTTCCTTCCACGGTGAGACGGATTTTGGGAAAAATCGTTTTGCCATTGTGTAATCCGAAATCTGTTGCTTTTTTCCGATAATAATGCATCAGGGTTCGTAAAAAATAACAAACATTCCCGTTCAGTGGCTTTTCCCAAATGGACAAGATGGGCGTAATCCCCTGTACTTTCATCAAAATGATGAGGGGAATAAAATTCGCAGCTTCCGCCAATCCCAGGTGCGGCTGCGGGGGACTGGATATTTCGGGGGGTTTTGGGGTTGTGGGAAATGGAGGTTTTAGTTGTTTGGGGGGGGGGTGGGGGGGGTTTGTTGTAATGAGCTGAGTCAGCGGCGGGGTGCCCCTGGTCCCCGGGTGCCCGGCGCCGCACCACTACCACCACCAGTTGCATGCACATTTCTCACCAATTGCAACGCTATCATAATTTTCCATCACTTCCTGTTGTAGCCCCCGGGATGTACTCCGGTTCTAACCTTGGAAGAGCATATGGCCCCCTACCAAAGGGAAAACCGTTGTATATACTGACGCTTTACTGGTGAATATTTTTTCCTGCGCACTGGAACTATTTGAAGGGCGGAGTTCATAGTCACTACCCCAAACATCACCATTGCCCACGAGTCTGGGACATTAGAAAATAGGGGTTTCCGCCTTCGTTTTTGGAAACTGGCCGTGAACAAGACGCCACAGCACCAGAGGTGGACGGCGGGGCGTCTGGGTTTTTCCCCACTTATACCGGATTATGGCACAGTTTCTCCCAATCAAAAACCTTAAAATCATTTACTAACACCCCCCACTGTTTGAACTGTCACTGATGAATAAAAGTGTCCCAATTGCCGAGGGAAGGTGTTTTTGCTGTGAGGGATGGTGGGGGTGTACTGAAAAGGTGTTCCCCCAACCCTGGGGCCGATTTTTTTTTTATGGGAACTGACCGCGCAGACCCCCTTCCCCTAGGCCTCCAGCGTTTCCTGCTTTAAATTTTAAGCCGCAAAATTTTCCGGGGTTGAGGACCAACCCCTGCAAAAACGTCTAGTATGGCACCGCCCCCAAAGGGTTAAACATATCCTAATTGACAAAATATAGGGAAAAAGATATTTCTTTTGATTATCAAATATATTGATATTCCCGGAAGCAAAAATTTTTGAGATTTTAACGGTTTAAAACCATATTTACAGAGTCGACAAAAAAAAACTGGTTTCCCCAAAGGGCCTCTAAAAAACAGTATAATCCTAAAACCCCCCAAACCTTGGAGTCGAGCGGAGGGCGACCAGCCTGCCTCACCGGCCCCCTTGTGACATAGCCTTTTTCCACAACATGGTCCCCAGATGGGCTGGGTAAACACAGTGTGATTCAGAGATTGGGGGGCTGTGTCGGGCCAGAATGCTCCTGTTCTACTGCCTACCATTATAAGAGACACCTTCGGATTGGAGAATGACGATTTGTATATGGTTTTAAAGGGGCCATAGGATATTCGAACCCGAAAATGTCCATGTATGAAAAATTCGTCCGGTTTCAGGTCCCTGGGGACGTCCTGCAGTGCCCGGTGTCCCCCGACAATCCAGGCCCCCTCGTCTGGGGAAAAAAAAAAACGTTCCATTCGAGGCGGAGGTCTTTTGAGGGCATTTTTTTGGAAAGATATAAAAACATTTTTCTCAACGGTTGGGAAAGGGGGCCTGAAGGGATGTTTGGGGTCTGCTGGGGAACGACTTTAAAAAATGACTTCGCCACCCCATCCCATCCCCCCAAACAGTTGGATGACTTCGACCTGGATTCCAACTCCTGGGAAACATTACCTGTGGGGTTGGGCCAACCCCGGATGGCGGGCGGTGGTAGAGGGAGGGGCCCCAAAGGATTTTGGACATTGACGGGAGTTTTCCCAGTGCACCGGGGAGGGGGGGAGAATGGGGGGGAAAAAACTCTACGTGGGGGTGGGGGGTTGGAGGCTGAAGGGGGCGGTCGGTTGGGGGGTGGCTGGCGCCCACCAGGGTTAGGGGACCATCAGGCCAGGCCCCTGGGGGCAGGGCGGGAGTGTCGCTGGCTGATGAGGGGGTTGTGGGGGCCCAATTTGCAGGTGTTGCGGGACCTGTTGTGCGCCCCAGGCGGTGTATTGAAGGAACTGCAGCTGACTTGGAGTGGGAAAGGGGGACAGGGAGCTGAGGTGGTTGTACTCCTGGGGCTCATGCCTCGGCCGCGGGGATGAACGGGCCGTGGGGTGGGGGTGCACACGTCCAGGAGGTGGGGAGGAGGAGGAAAGTGTGTCACGGAAGGGCCCAATCTGATACGGCCGATGTGAAAACTGAACGCCGTAAAAAGATGTGGGGCGGGCTTGGCGAGGGGTGATGTTGGTGGTCCCAAGGGACAGAGACCCATGAAAGGTGGTTCCGAGACTCGGGGGGTGACCGTGGTGGGGGGTTTTGGGGAAAAGGGATCACGGTGCCGGGCCAAAAGGAAAGCCCCTGTGTCTTTTTCCCCAGTTTTCCCGGAATATTAAGGGTTTTGTGGAAAGAAAGTGAATTTTTTCGTGAGTATTTGGTAAAGGTATAGTATAGACGGGGTTTTTTGGCAGGAACATAACCACAACCATGGATGTCATTTAAATGATAAAAAGGATACATCCCCCCCACCCTTGAGATTAAAAGGGGTGTTGCTATTTTTGGGGAGATTGCCTTTTTGTTGTTCATCACAGTGAGGAGGGGGGGGGGTTATGGGTGGATGGATGGGGGGGGAAATTGTCCTTTGTGTGTTTTTAAAGGGACCAGCGGGGGGGAGGGCAGGGTAAAGAATGTTTTGTGAGGATGTGTTTTTTTATCACCTATGATACTATCTGCGATTGTGGGGGTGGGGGGGATTAATTGTGTGACACGCCGGGGGACGGGGAACCCCGGGGAAAATATTGTTAAGTTTTGTTGGGGTATCTGTTAAATGGTTGGGGGGGGGAGGGGGGGTGCTGCATGGGAAGTAGAAAAAACATTTGTGAGGAAGGGTTATGCAGCAAGGCTGGACTGGTTAACGGACTGGGAGCGGAGGTGAGGAGGGGGGTGTTGGATGGGTTTTTTAAACCACGGGGGATTTTGAGGGGGGAGGGCCCGCCTGGGCAGGTCGGGGGGGAAATTAAATGTCGGGTTGCTTAAAGGGGGGATATGTTTGGGGTTTTGGGGACGGGTTGTGGTCCAAGGTGTGTGTGGAGGGGATTTGTTGATTTGGTGGGACAATGTGGCAAAGGGGGCAAGATAAGGGACTTCTTTTAGATGGGGGGGGGAGGGTAATCAGTTTGGTATGAACTTATTAGGTATCTTAAGGGACAGTTAAGGGGTTGTTATGGGAGAGGGGGGGGGGGGGTTACCCCGGGAAATAGAGGGGGTTTAAGGATAATATTGGGGGTTTTTCAAAAAAAAAAGGGTTTTATGCAGAAAAGGGGGGGTGGGGGGGCTAGGGGGGGATAGGGGGGGGACAGGCCCTCCTGTTCCGGGAAAAAGGGGGGCATGGAAAAAAGGGGAAAAAGTAGGGGGAAAAAAAAAGGGGGGGGAAGGGGGGGAGGAGTTGGAAAATTCAGGGGGAAGGGGGGAACATGGGGGGGGATAGGTTGTATAGGGGTGGGGGGGCCCAGGAGGAGGTTTTTAAAGGGGTATAGGAGGTTGGGGAATTTTGGGCTTGAGGGGGGGTTTAAAGGGGGGGTTGAAGGGGATATCGTGGAAGATGAAGTATGGCCCCTTGGGGGGTTTGACAGGGGGGGGACCGGGGGTAGACGGTTTTCAGTTTTTTAAATTTTTTTTGGGGGGGTTTTTAAAGGGTTTTTTTTGGGGGGGTTTTTAAAAAGTCTTGGGGGTTCACAGTCTAGGGTTTTTGTGATTCGGGTTTCCCAAAAGGGGGGAAAAGTCAGATGACGGGAGGGGCATAGGACTTTTTATTTTTGGCAGACTATTTTATTTCAAAAAATTCCCCGATTGGGGTCATGGATAAGGTTTTTTAAGCCCAAAGGGGGGCCCCGGGAAAGGGCAATGTACAGGGGGATGGGGCGGGGGGTTTTTTTGGGAGGAAAAAAGGGAAAGGGGGGAAAGGGTTTTTGGGGGGCCCCGGGGTTGGGGGGCGGAAAATAGGGGGAAAATGAATTTTTGGGGGCAATAGGGGGGGGGTTTGGGAAAGGGGATGGTGAGTTAAACATATTTTTTACGGGGGGGAAAAAATTGTGTGCAGGGAATGGGGGGGTGAGGCAGCATGTTAGGGGGGGGGGGAAATTTCCCCGGGTTTCCCACCATCAGAAATGTTTGAGCCTTAAAGACCCATTTTAGGGGCCCGTGGGAAAAGGCTTGGGGGGCAGGGGGGGAGGATCTGGGGGGTCGGGGGGACACATGATTTTTTTGGGGAGAGGGGGGTTAGACCCCGGGGGGAAAGGTTTTGGGGTTTTTGGGGGGAAACGGGGGGGGAAAGTAAATGAGGATAAGTCGAAATTATGAGTTTTGGGGGCCCGGGGGGGGTTTGGGGTTTGGGGAAAGGGAGGGAGGGGGGTTTTATAGTGGTGGGTAAAAATTTGGGGGTGTTGTAAAGGGGGGGCTGGGGGGGTTAAATTTTGGAGGGGTGGACAAAAAATTTTTTGGGTTGGGGGGTTTTTGCGGCCCTCAAATTCACGCACCACCCGGGTAATGGGGGTTTAAAGGTTCATATAGTAAAATATTGATGTGGCGGCTTTTTGGGCGGGGGGGCTTTTTAGAAGATGTTGTGGGGTTTTTTCTTTTTTTGGGGATCGGGTTGTGATTGGTTAAAAGGGGGGGTTAACCACCCCCTTAGGGGAGGGTGGGGTTTTTTCCCCGGAAAAATTAAAAAAATGTTTTGTAAAGGGAGGGACCGAGGGGGTTTTGGGGGAAGGGGGGGTGGGCCTTTCCCCGCATGAGGATAAAAGGGGGTGGTGGGGGGGGCGGGAGGGGGGAATGTGGGGAAAAATTTTAAAGGGGGCTTACTAATTGTTGGGGGCCCCAAATTTATGGGGGGCAGGACCTTTGAGAAAGGGGGGGCAGGGGGGTGGGGGGGGGGAAGGGGGTGAAACCCCCTGTATGCTTGGAAAATTTGGGGGGGGGTTAAAAGGGGGAGGGGGTTTTGGGACCAGTTTTTGGGGGGGTTTTTCCCCGGGGTTTCCCCTTTAGGGGGGTCCCCCGTCGGGGGGGGTTTTTTTGTAATAGGGGCCGGGGGGGTGGGGGTGGTTTAAAAAAGGGGGGATGAAAGGGGTTTTTATAGTGTATATTTTTTTTAAAAAGCGTTTAGGGTTGGGGGGGGAAAATGGGGGGGGAAAGGATTTTTTTGGGGGGGGTTGTGGGTTGGGGGCCCCCCATTTGGGGGGTTGGGGGGGAGGGGGGGGGTTCAGAGAGCAGTGGCATATGTGATAGCAGATTTTGTTTTCATTTCATGGTTATGAGGGATAAAGGGTTAGCAGGCTTGAGGCTTTTTATATCTATTAAATATGGGACCTGGCATGGAGTGGGTGAGGATTTACTGTGGTTACAGGAATTTCAACATAAGGGTCTTGTGTTTTGGTGACACAGCATTCTGATGGGCTGGTCTCCTGGGGGAAGGAAATGTTGTGAGACAATGACTGTGATTGCCGGGGCCTGCACGTGCTAGATCTGAGCTGGTTAGCTTGCATTGAGGGTACTGTTGCCAGATGCCTGTTTGCATGTAGTGAGGAAGGGCACATTTTGTCCTGTTTGGGATTTGATGTGGGTCAAACATGTCACGTTTGTGTCGTTTTGAGACATAGCCAAAGGTCTTGAGACCTGTCAGTCTCAAATGTATATAGTGTGATAGGGTGTGCGCTCTGTGGTGTAGGTTGTATAAGGTGCATTGCACCCTGCCCAGGTGAGCCTCAGCATGGGTGAGCAGGTGTGGCATCTGCGTGATGTGTCCCAAGCCGATGAATTATGTGTTTTTAATGATACAAGGTATTTCAGACAGTAGACACTGATTTAACGTATTGTAATGCATTGATGTAATTTATACATGGTTCCCATGAGTTATGGTTGTGTGTTTTATACCATTGCCTTTCTCATTTTGTAATGCCATTAGACATCCCTGAGTGAATGTGGGGTATGTTGGCATGTGGCATCAAATGTTAGACTATTTCTGTAGGGAGGAGAGGTGAGTTGGTATGACAGAGATGTGGTCTGTAAGGGATTTGTCAGTAGTGTATTGTGTCGATATTACATTTCAATGTCAAGAGTATATCTTGACCCAGCATGGGGACGATTGCTTAGACTTAATTTGCACACTTTATTTATTTTCTTGTATTTAAGAGTTATGTATATGTTATAATTGTAAGTTTTCATACATATAAAAGTCAGGCCGAGAGGGAGGCTATGTGGAGGATCAGTATAAAGCCAGGGTCCAGACTATACATCAAAGGAAGAAGCCTCCACAATGGCCTTCAAGTGTGTATGAAGAATGTTAACCGCCTTTCGCAGAGTGTTAAAAGGTTATGGGTGGAGGCAACTTTAAGGAGAGGAGGGATTGACATATGCATCTTACTGAACACACTCAAGTGTGGTAGGGAATTGCTGCTAAGGGGCTATAATTTATACATGGAGAGTTCGTAATCAAGGTGTTGAAGTGAAGACAGGGAGCACCAGCCCTTTTCGTATGAGGTCCTGGGAGGAGGTGGGGAATGGGAGGATTGTGAGGGTTGATGGGGTGGGGAGACATACCTGTTAGTTTTATTTGGGTTTATATGCTGCAGCCAATGCAAGGATGTTAAGGAAGCTT
Organism: Cherax destructor; assembly: GCA_009830355.1. Lineage (NCBI taxonomy): Eukaryota > Metazoa > Arthropoda > Malacostraca > Decapoda > Parastacidae > Cherax > Cherax destructor. Next base: position 29,110 of record WNWK01018745.1, on the reverse strand, counting down.
TTGTGCGGATTTTTTAGTTTATGCTTTGGCGATTGCCTGGTGGTAATAGTATTCGAAGCGTGACGTACAGCCTCGAGGGTCGGGATGTGAACTTGCAGTTTTGAGGGATAAAGGGGAGCGGTGGGAGCCGTGATGTATTACATGGATGCCAGAAGATACATTTTTGCAGAGATGATATATACTAGATAGGGTTTATGTAACGCTGCTATAAGTGTAGGGAGGTCTTCCATGCTGGGGCTCTCAGATCACCATGGTGTAGTGGCAGTGTTGAGCCGACGGAGTCACTGTTATTTAAAGGTCATTGAAATTAATGTTAGTTTGTTAAAGAGGGATGGGGAAAGGAGTTTTTATGCCTGGTGTGGGAGGGGTGAGAGGTGGGAGGGCAGGGTTAGGCAGTGGTGGCTCTTTATGCAGCTGCTGCAGCGATGAGGGAGCACATTTGAGGCAAAGGGAGGAGGCGGTGGCTGGTAGGTGGCGGTTTGCAACGTTACTTAGAAAGTCAGCTTAGGCTTATTTAGGGAGGGGAGGAGGGGGTCATCAGAAGAAATTGGCAAGGCAAGAACATGATAATGAAATGGACAGATTCCAGGTTATCAGGGTCAAATAATTGAAGAGGTTTTAGCTGCAAGGATGAGTCCTGGCACCGTATTGGAGGAGTCTGTGTTCAGGAAGGTATGATTATCTCGTCTGAATGTTATAACCCGAGGTATCAAGGTGGTGTTAATGCACAACTGATAAAGATGAATGGAATGCATACTGCAGCAAAGTTTAAACACGGGTGGAGCGAGGCAAGTCACATCACTTGAGGGATACAGGAACAACTGGGGAGGAGGATAGAAGGGGTTGTGAGGATGTATAAATTTAGGAGGAAGTACGGCAGGCGGTGCAGAGATTGAGGTTAGGAAAGGCGCCCGGGGGCGGATGGCTTCATCGGGAGATTTTCGTGTTTCACTGACTCTAGTGATTTTTGGTGCAGATCTTAATCAAATGAAGGATAGGGATATATGGAGGAAGAGCAAAGGACAGGGGTGGTAGTGATGGTCCCTAAGGAAAAGGAAGGTGATAAATATGGCTATAGAGCAATCAACGTTATTATGCTCTTGATTATAAGATCTTTGCAAAGATACTGGCCAATTTAATGAAGAGGCTGTGGAGAAGATTTAGACACACAACATGGAGGCTATGAAACATAAGGGCAGGCATAGAGGATTAGGGAGTTTGTAAGATAACAAGAGGGAAGGAGGGGTTCTAGGTCTAGACTCGGGAAACTGCATATGATAAGATAGATAAATTTTGTCAGTTTTGACGGGGTTGGGGTTTTGGGGAGGAAATCGTGGTGGGTTAGGACTTACATATCATGCGCTGGTAAGAGCAGGCAGCCTGGAAGTTGGGGTTCAGGTGAGTTATGAATGGTTTATGTAGGTTGTCTCTGTTAAACTATTGTGGTAAGACCTTTCTTATAGATTGGTTAGGGAAGGGTTGGGTTTGAAGGAGGTGGAAGGGTAGTGAGTCAGGTGGCAGTACGCTATGTCGATTATACGACCGTCCTGGTGGGCAGTAGTAAGTGGTATACGAATGTAATAGACTGTGGGTATTTTTTGGGGAGGCGACAGGTATGAGGGCAATAGGGTAAGTCAAGTCTGTTGGAGGTAGGCATGGGTGTGGGAGGGACGTTGAAAATAGGGAGGCTGGAAGTGCGTCAATAGGATTAAAATTTGTGGGGTAATATTCAGTCATGATAGGGAATTGGCGAGAGAATTGAATCTGTGTGGTAAGAGTTAGACAGAGCTCTAGATAGGTTGGGAGGCATTAGGTCTACAGAGGTAATGACTGTTGCAATGGGCGATGGTGGTAAATGTTTGAAGTGTATATGTCATATTGTTTGTATGCTGTATATCCTCTCTCTAAGTGATGTTGAGAGGTCGCTTGGGAGGATTTTCGTTATATTTGGGAGTCATGGAGGCATTGGTTAGGTAGGGAGGTAGTGACTACTGGGCTAGTGTGGGGTGGGTTAAAGGATACCTTACATAATAGGCTACAAAAGCATTTTTGTTAAGCAAGAATATGTGGTAGGGGGCAAGGGGGAAGGAGGGTGAATGGAGCCAAAGCAGGAGGTACGAGGCAGGCAGGAAGTGGAGATGAGGCTATGTTGAGGTTCCTACTTGTTGTTCAGGAACCAGGAGGTTAAAGGTGGCATTTTGATAGAGCGTGGAAGTGGGGTGTGGTGGAGGGTGTGAAAATAACCAACTAGAGCAATTGGAAGCTATACGTGGCGTTGATGAAGAAGTTGCAATACCACTGAGAAAAGTTTTTTGAAACGGGGTATAGGTTTTTATTGGCATTTTTAAGGATCCCACAGTAGTTGTATAGGGATTACATCATCAGGAATTGGGTTGTGCGTCTGTGTGGTGCCCTGTATTTCTGGGATAATGCTGGTGGGGGTCAGGGAGTGGTTATGGGGTATTACAGAGGGTGGGGCGGGGGGTTTGATGACTTTATAATTTCAGTTGGATGTAAACTTCCTGGTGGAAGTCAGTAGGGCTAGTAGTTTATTTGGTGGTCGAGTATATACATATTTTGTGGGTAATGTGGGAGGCCTTTGAGCACAGTATTCAGGCATTGGTGAGCAGGTATTTATAGGTCGAAGTGTAGAAATCAGTATATGGTTAGGACATATGGTGCAAAACTTTCAGGGTTATAGGATTTGGACTATAGGCAGGTCGTGTGAGGGGGAAGGGGTAGGAGGTACATCAGTAAAGGGATGGTCAGAAAAGGGGGTGTGGCTGTAGGTGCTTGAATGGAGGTAGCAGAGGGTGACATTTCTAGGGTTTATGTGCTTTCTCTCCTCCGGTGTCACCTGATAGGGCCAATGATGACCACCAGACAGTGGTCGGAGGACCACTGTAATGTGTGGTGATGATGCACATTTTGCAATCAGATGTCTAAACATGTCTGAATTATATATCAGGATCGATCATTATACAGCACTTTTGTTGATATAAGTAAATCTTCTGCTTAGTACAGTTGGAGCAATAGGCAGACAGGTTTATGGTGAGGTTGGGTGTTTTGTACTCAGGGTGAGGCTTGTGTTATTTTGGCCTCAGCATGAATGGGGTGAATGTGTGTCTCAGTCCATAGGACAACAGGTTACAGGTACGGTAACATGTTTAAATTGTAAGATTGTATATGGTGTAGGTTCCATCATGGCACTTATTTTTAGGTTTGTTTTCTTTTCTAATTTAGATTGATGGCAAACGCTGTTATCCGTATATCTTTTGTCTTCACTGTATATTAGTATCATTTGCATTTATGAAGTTCTTGATGGGTACTAACATGTTTTGACACCATAGTCTAATTATGTAAAAAAATGTTATATTGTACTGTTGAAGTAATTCATGCCATAAGCAATGTATTGTTTGAGTTATTATAGGTAGCTGATTTTAATGTCCCTGTACATATAGTCCAATGTGTTCATATTTATGCACGGTGTTTCTGCATCATAAGCAACTTACATATTTAGGTTGTTTTCTTTCGTTTAGTTTGAGAGTATAATTTGTTTTATTTATTTTCCTTAGCCTTAGGGTAAGATATTAATATCGTGTTACATTTATGAGGTACTTGGTGTAGTATCGTCATGTTACTTTTTGTATTCACAGTTTTGATTAATAAAATAAATAGGTGTGGTTTGCTTATTGAAACTTAAATCATAAATCAGCATTCTGTTACATATGAATATTGTATTTATTAGACAAGAAATAGGGAAAACTGATTTATTTGCATGGATTCAAAATAAAAAGGCGTTATTTGAGGAGAGGCTCAGCTAATGAATAGAGAAAAGGTTGCTTCATGGGCTGGGATGCCTTTTAGTATTTTGACTGTTTTTGGAACTTGCATTTGTTGACTTATAAAACTGAAGCTTCCGTATTATGGAAGAATGGGCAGTTACGCACTGAATTGCCACTGTGCATATGTACCCGTAAGCCATTGAAATTGGCCAAAATTTTCAAAAATGTGCATACCAGCAAATTGCACCCACACATTAATCTGTGTGTGTGTGTGTACTCCCACAAAGCAAGTTCTATCATATTTGCACCCTTGGGTGTCTTTACTTAAAAGAGCAAAGAGAACATGCATCCTCACCAAGTACCACTGAATTTCCCTCCTTTCACATATCTCTACCTGAACCACTTTCTGCATAAAAACTTAATTAACCTACCTTCCCATTCCACACCATTTACAATGTTCAACACATGGCTTCTCTAATTCAGCAGATTTTTTTAAACTGCAATGTACTGCTCACTTATATGCTTCATCAAACACTGGCCTTCACACTAATCAATCTTAATGTATGCATGCAATATAGTTGAACACATACTATAGTATAAAAGAGCATCAACATGGGTTACCTCATGAATTTTTAATAAATAGAACAACACATATTATTATTGGTTTCCAATGAATAATATTTTATCAGTCATTTATAACTATGCAGCCTTGTACAGTAGTAAAGGCTAATACCATCAGAATCAAATGGAAATAAATTATTTCAGTAAAGGTGCCAAGATTGTGTTGATTGACCAAATTCCTCCTCCAGGTATACCTGGAGAGAGTTCCAAGTCAACGTTCGTGGCCTGGCAGACCAGGCTCATGAACAGGGCCTGATCAACCAGGCCAAAGCTGGCTTCACGTGGATTAATGCTTTAACACAGCCCGGCTGATCAGGTACTGATGGCAACCAGGGTGCTGCTTGACAGCCAGGGGTCTGTCGGTGGTTTCCACTGATGTGAAGGCTGGGAGGCAGCCGAACATGGCTCCCGATCACTTCTATCGTGCTAGTGCACCCTGCCTTCACTGGGATAAGTCAGCTGTCGAGCTTGTTTCTAGGTAGTGATTTTCGTGCAGTTTGGTCTCACCTTCCAGGTGATATAACATGTATCTTCCTGCATTCTTAGGGAGCAGCAGGTTTGAACTTCAGCACCCCAGTAATCAGGTGCTCATTCAGGTTATGGATGCAGCGAGCTGTTCCTCTGCAACATTTTCTAGGTCAGCAATTCTCACTGCCTTTGAGCTGCCAGTTAGTGTGCAGCAGCCACTCCAGCCCAGATAGAATAGTTTACCTGGAAAGAAGGTCATCATGGGCTTGGCATTCTTGCTTTGAGTGTCTCATTGTTCATCCTGCTCATTTTTCTGGCAGATTTATTGATACACTGCCGTGGTTCCTGACAAGAGATCCTTCCCCAGGTTCACATTGTTTAGTGGCTGGAATTTGTTTATACTCGGAGCGAAGATTGAATGCATATCGAGGCCACTGAAGTTATCATTGAATCATATTCGCAACTCATTTAAAGATTTTGCTGATCTGCCTGAGTTCAAAGAGGACACGTCATAAACTCGGTGTCATTCGCAAGAAACACGGCGCTGTGGTTATATCTTCACCCATGTTCAATATGAGGATGAGAAATAAGATGGGGATGAACTGTGCCTGTGGAACAGAGTTTTCACCATAGCGCCTCAGACTTACTCTGTTGACTACTACTTCTTGTGTCTTGTTAGAGCTCATAGATCTACACGACTTTTTCTGTTATTCTTTTCATCACACATTTTGTGCGCACACATGGTCACACTTGCTCGTGCTTTTTAAAGTCTGTGCATAGCTATATCTGCTTTCTGCTCACCTCGTTGTTGTCGCAGTGGTCCAGGAGTTGGACAGACAGAGCTATTCTGGGTCCATGCTGCCCTGGGTTAACTGATAAGTCTAGATGGGTGGTGACCTTGTTCTTAGGAGCCTCTTTAAAATTTATGATATGTAAGTTGTTATTGGTCTGTGGTCTCTGGTTGCTTGTTGCCCTCTTCAGGAGTACATTCGTTGTTTTGACAACCCAGTGTCCAGCTCCTTTCCACAGATGGTGCCGCCGTGATTTTCTTGCAGTTCTGATGAACACTGGGACTATCAGCCTGAAGCAGAGTGCATAGCATGTCATTTTATTGCCTGAGTCAGCTTACATCAGATAACATCAGATAGGTGTGTCTGTCAGCTCCTGCCTTCTCTCCTCATAAAAACATTTGTCTTCACTCAGTCTGGTTATGGCCTGTTCAGATTGAGTAGCCTCACCATTTCTGCTGTCATTCGTGACCCATCCTGCCATAGGGCTCAATACTGAGCTGTTCTAGACTTTGAGCCTATGATATGAAAGAATACTTGCTCAATTTCATTTGTGTCATTGTTTCTGTTATTTCTGACTCCTGTATTAATAATAATACACACACACAAACGCAATTTCACAAACTTAAATGTATGTACGTATCATGTTGTACTCACCACATTATTACATAAAACACACACAAAGAGGGCAGTGGGAGCCGTTGAAACATCAGTGCTTCAAGCCATTTCTACCTGGCCCACTGATGTTCCCAATGTCACGCAGGCCAGCCCATCTCAGACCCCCAAAATACACTCTCTCTCCACATGCACTTAAATATTATACTCACTGTATGATTTCGGGCATTCGTTAACCGAGGTCCATCATTTGCATTCTAATACTCTTCACCTGTTCACACTTTTAGTCTATAGCATTAAGTTGTTCAAGCCCGAATGCTTGGCATGATAGTGGCTTTTGTACCAATCAAATATGAAATGTAAACACACACAAAATCTAGCTAAAGAAATAAAATTTTATTTTATATTTTATTTATTTTATAGATGCCCCTGATGATAAGTTGCTGCTCGATGAACTCCATAGTAGGTTGAAATATCGTAGTCGAATATGATATGATAAATAAATAAGAATAACCACTACTCGAACAGGTAATACAGTGAAACCGCCACTCCAGCACCAGAAACGTTGTTCATGCAAGCATTGTAAGCGCTTCAGGAAGCAGTATTTTTGGGGGTTCGAAACAGATTGTTCCACGACACATTTCAAAGGAAGTAAATTCGCTTGGCACGGCATGGAGCTGAATGAATTCTTTTGCCTCTGTTAGACGGGGTAACTAATGTTACCACATTCGAAAAGTAATTAATGAATACAGTTTTTCCATCAATAAATGCACAGCCACCAAATTCCTTTTTTTTACGGTACCATCATAAAGTTATATCGTAGTTGAACCATCATAAGAAGAATACAGTGGAACCTTCTACCTGGCTGAAAGTCCGCCCCATGACACCTTCGCATCTCTGATTTTTGTCGTATATTTTTTGAGTTAGTTTCCTCATTTGTCTCTTTGGGAATGACAGGCCTTCTCAGTCGAAAATTTTTTGGAAAAATTACTTTTTTTCTTATGAAATGATAGAGATTCTTTCCATAACGCCACCAGCTTGATTTCACTGGAATTATGCTTCGCGAATTCTAGCGTAGCCATGACATTTTGCATTGGGTGATTTCGTTCACTTCTGAGCCTCATTTTCGACAAATCAATGTTTCAGTCCCTGTATCCAGGCCATTTCGATAGAACCCGCTTCTTCTGATTGAGCAAGAAACCGCCTATTTGTCAATTCTCCAATTAAATAGGCGGTCAGAGGTCGGCAATTTTCCATTAATAATACTAACGATGCCACTTCAAATAGATCCAGAGTAAGCGCAAGATTATTTTGCTAATTAAATAACATGCTCTCTGTTCAGTCACGTACTCAGGCTCCCTGTTCCAGCATTACTTTTAAACCATTTGAATTTTATTCCTCAATAGTGTCAGAAGATTTTATCGTTATACAACTGCATCACAAATGCACAAATATCAGAGCAATTGCATGAAGATCTGGCCAGGGTTGAGGCATTGCAGATTTGAGCTCATTTTTAACATGGTCAAAATTTAACATTTCCGCTACTTTGAGCTCAGTTTCAAGCCATTTCCAGTACTAAAATAAATCAAAATCATCTCTATATCTGTAATATATCTTCCATTCTATCAAATGAGACCAAGAAATCGCAAATACAACTATAAAAAGTATACGAAAAACACTGCAAAGTCGCTGTTTTAATCTAAAATTATGGTTTCAGTTTTTTTTTCTCATTATGCACTGTGTGTTGCAGGATTTGTTTTATGTGGTGCACACTTACCACATAGATGTATTCTCTCATATCTAGGCCCAAATTTACCGCTCAAAGCTTATCTGAGTGAGCTGAGCTCATGACGTAGAACTACAGTTTGGACCCAGAACTCAAAGCCGTAGAACTACGGCACGGACCCTGAAAGGGTTAACGCTGGTGAGGGGCACTTGCTCTTGATCTAAGGAATTGGATCTCAGTTGTTTGTTGGACTATCTTATTGAAACTTGGGCAATGTATGATGGAAAGATGCTTCTTAACGTACACCAAAAATGAAAGAAATCAGACCAAAAAAAACGGAGTTCACTTCTCAGCCATTAGCCGCCCCTTAGCGGTATTTTCATATAGTTTTTATGGTTGTATTCTCGTTTTTTTGGTCTCATTTGATAGAATGAAAGATATATTACATAAATAGATATGATTTTGATTGATTTCATGACAAAAAGTATGTTGAAATTGAGCTCAAAGTAGCAGAAATGTTCTATTCTATGGAGATGTTCAAAACTAAACAAATGACGTCACTGTCCAATACCTGTCCAAGTGGCCATTCCAATATGCAGTCATTAATGGGTTGACATTATTTATACAATTAGTAGTATTACAATAATGCAGTAGTCTGCATAACAGTAAATCTTCTATTTTTTGTGTGAATAAAAACTACAAATGGTAAGCAAGAGTAATAGTAGTAATAATAATAATAATACAGTAGTCCCTCGGTTTTCGCCGAAAATTCATTCCAGAATGCTACTCAAGTGCCATTACTGAACGAATTTACTTCCTTAAGAAATAATGTCACGTAGGTTAGTCTATTTCAGACCCCCAAAAATACACTTGCAACAGCACCTACGAAAATACACTTACATAAATGTTCGAGTTTAAAGATGCACGAAAACAGAGGGACCACTGTAATAATTTTATTATTATTTTTATTAACACATAGGCCGTTTCCCACCAAGGCAGGGTGGCCCGACAAAGAAAAACTTTCATCATTCACTCCATCACTGTCTTGCCAGAGGCGTGCTTACACTACAGCTACAAAACTGCAACATTAACACCCCTCCTTCAGAGTGCCGGCACTGTACTTCCCATCTCCAGGAATCAAGTCTGGCCTGCCAGTTTCCCTGAAACCCTTTATAAATGTTACCTTGCCTACACTCCAACAGCACGTCAAGTCCTAAAAACCATTTGTCTCCATTCGCTCCTATCTAACACGCTCACACACGCTTGCTGGAAGTCCAAGCCCCTCACACACAAAACCTCCTTTACCCCCTCCCTCCAACCTTTTCTTGGCCGACCCCTACCCCGCCTTCCCTCCACTACAGATTTATACACTCTCGAAGTCATTCTATTTTGTTCCATCCTCTCTATATGTCCAAACCATCTCAATAACCCCTCCTCGGTTCTCTGGATAATAGTTTTGGTAATCCCACACCTCCTCCTAATCTCCAAACTACGGATTCTCTGCATTATATTCACACCACACATTGCCCTCAGACATGACATCTCCACTTCCTACAGCCTTCTCCTTGTTGCAACATTCACAACCCATGTCTCACACCCATACAAGAGTGTTGGTATAACTATACTCTCATACATTCCCCTCTTTGCTTTCATGGATAAAGTTCTCTGTCTCCACAAGCTCCTCAGTGCACCACTCACCTTTTTCCCCTCATTAATTATATGATTCACCTCATCCTTCATACACCCATCTGCCGACACATCCACTCCCAAATATCTGAACACATTCACCTCCTCCATACTCTCTCTCTCCAATCTGATATCCAATCTTCCATTATCTTCATCACCTTACTCTTTCCTATATTCACTTTTAATTTCCTTCTTTTACATACCCTACCAAACTCATCCACCAACCTCTGCAACTTCTCTTCAGAATCCCCCAAAAGCACAGTGTCATCAGCAAAGAGCAACTGTGACAACTCCCACTTTGTGTTAGATTTTTTATCTCTTAACCCCACACCTCTTGCCAACACCCGAGAATAATAATAATAGTATAATAATATAATAATAATAATATAATATGTATAATAATTATAATGTACAATAATAATAATTATAATAATAGACGGCTTCAAAAGGCCGTCACTAGATGGCAGTGAATACCACAACAGTGCGGGAGTGGTTATGGCCGCCTCCACTTGTCACATAATGACATACGTATTTTATTCATTCTAGAGTATATATCAGGTTTCTATGTTATTTATATTGTTTATTATGTGATATTAGATCAATTGTGATAGATAAATAAGCTGTAGAGTTGATATTAGCAAAATATTAAAGGAGTATTTTGTCCTGTCTCCAGACAAACTCTCGTCCGCTGCCAGCACCACTACATAGCCACATACGTAATGACATATTTTATTCATTCTAGAGTATGTATCAGGTTTCTATGTTATTTATATTGTTTATTATGTCATATTAGATGAATTGTGATAGATAAATAAGCCGTAGAGTTGATATTAGCGAAATATTGAAGTACGTAGTATCTTGTCGTGCCTCCTGAGAGCCGGAACGGATTAATTGCATTTCAACGACAATTTAACCCTTTGGGGGTCGGTGCCGTACTAGTACGTTTTACGAGCAGGGGTTGGTGCCGTACTAGTACGCCCAAATTCTAGCGGCCTCAATTTAAGCAGAAAACGTCTGGTAGGCATACATATGAAAGAATGGGTCTGTGTGGTCAGTGTCGCAGTATAAAAAATCCTGCAGTACACACTGCATAATGAGAGAAAAAAAACTCTGACCGTTTTTTTCGATTAAAACAGCGACTTTGCAGTCGATTTTCGTATGGTATATATTGATGTATTCTCGTTTTCTTGGTCTCATTTGATAGAATGGAAGATATATTACAGAAATAGAGATGATTTTGATTGGTATGACAATGACAAGTACCTTGAAATTGAGCTCAAAGTAGCGAAAATGTTCGATTTTTGACCATGTTCAAGAGTAAACAAATCACACAATGCCTCCAATACACATCAACTGGCGAGTCTTATATTCATGCACAATTGCTCTGATATTATTTGTACCATTTTTACAATGATGCAGTTGTATACATAACAGTAAATCTTCTATTTTTTGTGAGAATAAAAATTCAAAATGAAAAGCAAAAGTAATGGAACAGGGGCCTGGAGACGTGACTAATGAACAGAGAACATGTTATTTTAGTGCCAGAAATGTCTGCCTTGTTTACTCTGGATCCTATTTTGAAATTGGCATCGTTTGAAATTTGTGTGAAATTGGAAAATTGCCATTTTCTGACCACTATTTTGGGTAGATGAAATTGGTAAATAGGCAGTTTCTTGTACTCAATCAATAGAAGAAATGGAGTTCTATCGAAATAGCTATAGTTTTAGGAGACTGAAACATTGGAATTTGTCGAAAATAGGGCTCAAAGTGGGCAAAATCGCCCATGCGTAAGTGTCATGGCTACCGCTAAATTCGCGAAAGCATAATTCCGTTAGTTTTCGATCAAATTTCATAATTTTGGTGGCGTTATGATCGGAAAAAGATTCTCTATCATTTCATAAGAAAAAAGTAATTTTTTTTTTCCAAAAAATTTTCGACCCCAGGAACACTTTCCTGAGAAGGCCTGTCGACCCCCAAAGGGTTAAATGAGGAAAACTGACTCAAAATACGAGCAAATCGGGATACGAGAAAGGTCATGGAACGGATTAAACTCGTAGGTAGAGGTTCCACTGTATTCTTCGCTTTATGATGGTTCAACTTACGATACTTTAACTTTATGATGGTACTGTAAAAAAAAAAATTTAGTGCTGTACATTTATTGATGGGAAAAACTTGTATTCATTTAATTACTTTTCAATGCTGGTAGTATTTAGTTAGTTACAGTGGTCCCCCATCTAACAAGCAAAATTCATTCCAGAAGCCTGCTCAAGTGCCATTACCAAACGAATTTACTTCCTTTAGAAATAATGTCACGTAGGTTAGTCTATTTCAGACCCCCAAAAATACACTTCCATAAGCACTTACAATATTATACTTACATAATTGTACGATTTCTGGGGTGCTCGTTAGGCGGGGGACCACTGTATTTACCTATTCAGTGAGAGTAGTTATTTACTTATTTATTTATCATATCATATTCGACTTACGATATTTTCAACCTACTATGGGTTCATCGGAACGTAACCCCATCGTAAGTCAAGGAGCATCTATAAAATAAATAAAATATAAAATAAAATTTTATTTCTTTGCTAAGGTTACAATGTGTGTTTACATTTCATAATTTGATTGGTACAAAGAAAGCCACTATCATGCCAAAGCATTTCGGGCAGACTTAACTTAATACTTATAGACTAAAGTGTAGACAGGTGAAGAGTGGTAGAATGCAAATACAGTGGACCCTCGGTTAACGAATACCCCGGAAATCGTACAATTATGTAAGTATAATATTTTAAGTGCATGTGGAAGTGTATTTTTGGGGGTCTGAAATAGACTAACCTACGTGACATTATTTCTTAAGGACGTAAATTCGTTCGGTAATGGCACTTGAGCAAGCTTCTGGGATGATGTTTTTTCGTTAACCGAGGGTCCACTGTACTACGTATTCAATATTTTACTCTATTATTAATATGAGGTAGTACAATTTATGATACATACATACATTTTTAAGTTTGTAATTAAGTTTGTTTATTATTAATATTAATATTATTATTAATACAGGAGTCAAGAAATGTAAGAAGAACGTAAAGCCATAAATGAAATTGAAAGAAACCCAAAGTATTTCTTTTCATATGCCAAATCAAAGTCTAGAACAACATCCAGTATTGGGCCCCTACTTAAACAGGATGGGTCCTACACAGATGACAGCAAGGAAATGAGTGAGCTACTCAAGTCCCAATATGACTCGGTTTTTAGCGAGCCACTAACCAGACTGAGAGTCGAAGACCTAAATGAATTTTTTATGAGAGAGAGACAGAATTTGGTAGACACACACCTATCTGATATTATCCTGATGCCAAATGACTTCAAAAAGGCAATAAATGACATGCTATGCACTCTGCCCCAGGTCCAGACTCATGGAATTCAGTGTTCATCAAGAACTGCAAGAAGCCCCTATCACGCGCTTTTAACATCCTGTGGAAAGGGAGCTTGGACACTGGGGTTGTCCCACAGTTACTAAAAACAACAGATATAGCCCCACTCCACAAAGGGGGCAGCAAAGCAATAGCAAAGAACTACAGACCAATAGCACTAACATCCCATATCATAAATTTTTTTAAAAGGGCTCTAAAAAGCAAGATCACCACCCATCTAGATACCCATCAGTTACACAACCCAGGGCAGCATGGGTTTAGAGCAGGTCGCTCCTGTCTGTCCCAACTACTGGACCACTACGACAAGGTCCTGGATGCTCTTGAAGACAAACAGAAAGCAGATATAATATACACAGACTTTGCAAAAGCCTTTGACAAGTGTGACCATGGTGTAATAGCGCACAAAATGTGTGATAAAGGAATAACAGGAAAAGTCGGTAGATGGATCTATAATTTCCTAACAAATAGAACACAAAGAGTAGTAGTCAACAGAGTAAAGTCTGAGGCGGCTATGGTGAAAAGCTCTGTTCCACAAGGCACAGTTCTCATCCCCATCTTGTTTCTCATCCTCATATTGGACATAGACAGAGATATAAGCCACAGCGCCGTGTCTTCCTTTGCAGATGACACCCGAATTTGCATGACAGTGTCCTCCTTTTGAAGACACTGCAAGACTCCAGGCAGACATCAACCAAATCTTTAAATGGGTTGCAGAAAACAATATGAAGTTCAATGATGAAAAACTTCAATTAATCCGATATGGAAAACGTGAGGAAATTCAATCTTCATCGGAGTATAAAACAAATTCCAACCACACAATAGAGCGAAAAACTAATGTCGAAGACCTGGGGGTGATCATGTCAGAGGATCTCACCTTCAAGGACCATAACATTGTATCAATCGTATCTGCTAGAAAAATGACAGGATGGATAATGAGACCCTTCAAAACCAAGAATGCCAAGCCCATGATGACACTCTTCAGGTCGCTTGTTCTATCTAGGCTGGAATATTGCTGCACACTAACAGCACCTTTCAAGGCAGGTGAAATTGCTGACCTAGAAAATGTACAGAGAACCTTCACTGCATGCATAACTGTGATAAACCACCTAAATTACTGGGAATGCTTGAAGTTCCTAAACCTGTACTCCCTAGAATGCAGGAGGGAGAGATACATGATTATATACACCTGGAAAATCCTAGAGGGACTAGTACCAAACTTGCACACGAAAATCACTACCTATGAAAGCAAAAGACTCGGCAGACGGTGCAACATCCCCCCAATGAAAAGCAGGGGTGCCACTAGCACGATAAGAGACAACACAATAAGTGTCAGGGGCCCAAGACTGTTCAACTGCCTCCCAGCATACATCAGTGGGATTACCAATAGACCCCTGGCTGTCTTCAAGCAGGCACTGGACAGGCACCTAAAGTCAGTACCTGATCAGCCGGGCTGTGGTTCGTACGTTGGATCACGTGAAGCCAGCAGTAACAGCCTGGTTGATCAGGCCCTGATCCACCATGAGGCCTGGTCACAGACCGGGCCACGGGGGCGTTGACCCCAGGAACTCTCTCCAGGTATACCTGGAGAGGGTTTTGGGGGTCAATCAAAACTGAAATGTAACCTTTGCAAAGAAATAAAAAAATTTATTTCCATTTGATTCTGATTTTGAGTGGGTGATCTAGCCTTTACTATAATACAAAACTGCATAGTTTATAAATAACTGATAAAATATTGTTATTCTCATTTAAAAATTATGCTATATGTATAGTGTTGTTCTATTTAAGTACAAAATTCCTTGAGGTTAACCCATGATATGTAATGCTCTTTATACTATAAATATATAATGTTCAACTATATGTACATACATACATTTAAGATTGGTTGGGGATGTGAAGACCAAGTGTTTACATTGAAGCATATAAGTGAGCAGTACATTTACGGATTTAGAAAAATCACCTGCTGAGCTGGATAGGGAAGCCATGTGGCAGACATTGTAAATGTATGGAATAGGAGGTAGGTTAATTTAAGTAATTAAAAGTTTTTATGCAGAAAGTGAGTTTCAGGTTAGGATATGTAGGAAAGAGGGAAACTATTTCCAAGTGAAAGTAGGACTTAGACAGGGATGCATGATGTCACCATGGCTGTTTAATATATTTATAGACAGGGTTTAAAAAAAAAAAAGATGGGGGGAAATGCTAAGGCATTGGTAAGAGGTGTGGGATTAAAATATGTTGCACCTGATATAACTTCTTTGCTGATGACAGTTTTTGGGGGGATTCTGAATATCAGACTAGAGGGAGGGAGTATGGAGGAAGGGGATGTACATTATTTACATGTTTGGGGCAGATGGGTATATGAAAGATAAGAGAACCATAGAGAAGATGAGGAAAAAAATGGTTTGTGGTGTCTTGTAGAAAGAAGTTTATTTATGAAGG
This sequence comes from Cherax destructor, assembly GCA_009830355.1. NCBI lineage: Eukaryota > Metazoa > Arthropoda > Malacostraca > Decapoda > Parastacidae > Cherax > Cherax destructor. Next base: position 13,554 of record WNWK01018745.1, on the reverse strand, counting down.
CAAAAAAAAAAAGTACCAACATTTAAAGGAATGTGAGGCACAACTTTTGAATGCTGCAGTGATACGAATGCTAGAGACAGTGAAGATGTCATGCTTGAGAGCACTGTAAGGTGTGAATATCATGCAGAGAAATTAATCCTGTCACTAGTGACATCCCCTAAATTGAAAGCCTCTTCTGTATAGGCATTTAAAAAAATCTTCTAAATTGGTGGAGAATCATTTTCTAAAGACAGTGACACTAAAAATGCAAAATTTGATGTAATACTTATGAAATTATGTAGACACAAAGTTGGAGATCAGGGAGCACTTTGCACAACAGCAGTTCTATCAAGTTTGAGGGATATTTTAGGTCAATCTGAGTCTAAAATCAACCCAATTCTTGGCTATTTCACTAGTATACCTTCCCTACTATTCATTTATAGTAAGAAACTACCAATTCAATTGCCAGTAGTTGGTAATTTGGCCAATTTTACACTATTTTCAACAAATTTCTATTTAACATTTTCAATGCCTCTCATGTAGATCTACAATAATGATGCCAGTGTTGCCCATGTATATCGACATTTTATGTACAGTCCCTTCAAAAATGCTGTGAGTGGTGAATTTTGGCCTAGACACAAGAGAATGGATCTGTGGAGTGAATGTGCACAGTATAGAGAAAATCCTACCTTGTGCATTGTAGGAAAAGCAAAACTCTGACCTTGTCTTTGGTTTAAAATAGCAACTATGAGGTGTTTTCTAGAGTAGTTTTTTATGGTTTTATTGGCTGTTTCTTGTTATCAATTGATAGAATGAAAGGCATGCTAGTGAAACAGAGATGATTTTGATTGGTTTCAGACTGGAAGTACCTTGAAATAGGCCACAAAGTGGCAGAAATATGCAATTCTTGGCAATTTTCCTGAGGAAGCATAGTCTCCCATACTTCCCCTCTCCCCTTCCAGTCTGTTTTATGGGTTTTTACTGTCTGCTTCAATTATTGGCATGACCTAAATCATGACCAATCATTCTTGGTTATATTTTATTTGAAAAATAGGTTAAAACTTAGATTTTTTTGTTTGATGATGGGTTCAGAATGGAGGGCAAGTGTTATACAGTGGACCCTTGGAAATCGAACACTCCCAACTCGCCCTATTATGGAAGTTTATTATTTTAAGTGCTTTTATAGGTGTATTTTTGGGGGTCTGAAACGGACTAAGCTAATTTACATCATTCCTTATGGGAATAAATTCGTTTGGTAACAGCACTTGAACAGCATTCTGGAATGAACAATGTTCGATTTCGGGGGTCCACTGTATAGGAGAGGTCTGGAAACATGATCAATGAACAGAAGAAAGGTTGATTTAGTGGCTGGATTGCCTACAACGTTCATTTTGAACTTGGTTTTTTAAACTGGAATTTTCTGAATTGTGTAAAATTGGTTAAATTACTGACTTCAGTGCACTAATAATTGAATGAGCAGTTTCTTGCACTAGACCAATAACAAAATATATATTAATTGGGTCAAACTGAGCAATGAAATCGGCTTAAAAGAGGACTCAGTTGGGAAAAAATGCCAATACGCAAATTGCACCCTGACCCTCAAATGTGCACCTGTGTAATGGTATAAGTTTTTCATCAAATTTCACATTTTTGGTGTCATTACCTTCAGAAAAAGGTTTTCTACCATCTGAGAAGATATTTTTTTCAAATCATGACAGTGAAAGGGTTATTAATCCTTTCACTGTCAATATTTAAAATAATAATAATAATAATTTTATCTTCTAAAAATGGTAGAACTCTTTTTAAATAAAACACAAAAGTGCAAAATATGATAGAACACTTGTAGAATTACACACACACACACACACAAAGTTAGTAGTATGGGTGCAATTTAGCAATTATGCACATTTTGAGGAATATTTTTGGCCAATTTCAATGGCTATTTTGCAGGTACACATATGCCTTTTGTTGTCAATTCAGTGCATGAAACTGCCCATTCAAGTTTCAAAACTTCCCTATAATATGCACAGAAGTACATAATTTGGCCAGTTTTACATAAAATTCAACAAATGCAAATTTAAAAACAGTCCAAAATAAACACTAAAGGCATCCCAGCCACTGAAGCAACCTTTTTCTCTATTCATTAATCATGTCTTGAGGCCTCTCCTAAATAACACTTGCTTTTTATTTTGAATCCATCTTCACACAATAAATCAGTTTTCCCTATTTCTTGTCTAATAAAATACAATATACATATGTAACCAAGAATGCTTGGTTATGATTTAGGACATTTCAATAAGCAAACCACACCTAGTATTATTATTATTATAATAAAAAAGAAGTGCTAAACCTAGTAGAAACCCATAAAAAGCACAATATTTCTGCCACTTTGAGGCTTATTTCAGGACATTTCTTGTCTGAAACTGTCCAAAATCTTTTGAATTTCACTACTATCTTCAGATATATCACTGAAACAGCCAATGAAACCATGAAAATGCATCAAAGCCATTATTTTTTTTTATATTGTACACACTACACAGACCAATTATCTCATGGCAAAGCCAAAATTTAACAATCACAGCAAATTTGAGGGCACTGTGATTTAATAGTACATCTACATCTGCGACACTAATCCTCCTGATATAGATCTACATGAGTGACAGTGAAAGGGTGAAAAGGCAATATGGGGGTTCCCAAGGGGTTCCAGAAGGCTGAAAAGGTTTTGCTGAGGTAGTTTGGGCATGGAGAGAGATAGGATGATGAAGAGGGTGTATAAATCTTGGGTGGAAGGTACACAAGTAGGGATTGTCCTTGGAATATTTGGAGAGAGTGCAAATGAGGCTTTGTATTGTAGGGGCTTGAGCATCCAGCAGGCTTGTATAAGCATGTTAAATAGAAGTGAAGGGAGACAAGTGATTTTTATTTTTACTGGAAATGCTATGGGAATGTGAGCAAGGAAACATTAATAAAGGGATTAAATTGGTTAGCCAGACTTGAGTTCTGAAGGTGGAAATTGCAGTGCCTACACTCTGAAGGAGAGGAGGGGAATTAAAGTCAGAGGGAAATTTGAACTGAGATATCAGCACACTTCCAACAAGACTGATTGAATGAATGATGGTGAATGTCTTTTTTTCTTGGGGTCACCCTACCTTGGCCAGAGATGGCTGTTGCTGTAAAATAAAAAAAATGTACACCTTATATCAGCTTGTAGGGTGCCAATATGCATGTCCTCCCACCTTGATATCTTGATTCTTATGTTTGCCCTTTCCATTTACATATTGCTCCCAAAGCTCTTCAGTGAGTCAATATAAACCACAAATTTAATTACTTCATAACAAATCATTTATAATTATAACAGTACAGTATGTGTACATCACCCCTCTAGCAGAAAATGGCAGGGATATAAAGTTTACATTTACATTAAACAAAATGATTTTACAATGATTATATCAACAGTTTACATACCAATATATCAGCAAATTGCTAACAGTCAATTATTTTCTAAAATTGCAAATATTCAATTTTTTGTCTCACAGCCGTCCTGCCCCAACAACATAAAGGATATTACAAACAAAAGAAATCTGTAGTTTCAATGCATAAATTCTTTCTACCAACAAGATGTGTAGATACAGTAATTACAGACCATAAATATAATTTTGATTGCACATACACAAAAGCTACTTTTATGGTATAAATGCAGTAGATTAACCAGCTTTTTTTAATCATACATTTAATAAGTCAACTGTAGTGTGGCTAACCATACTCTCATTAGTTTAGATGCACAATACAGTTATTCATCTATCATCTGACCCAGATGGTAAGAAGACTGAAAAAAAAGGTGGATAACAGAGTAAACCATTCCCAGATAAAAAAATAAAAAATTCCTTGAGGGCTTCTGCATCTTCAGCTAATAAATTTCATCCAGTTTTGGGACATCTGCAAGGTTAGATAATATACTACATGCTTCATCCAATCTCTGAACTCTAGTGCAGAAAGGTAATTTATTTTACATATTTTCATGAAGACAACTGACCCACTGCATGATCAATTATAATAAATTGCATCTGACCTCAGTACTTTCTATCCGAGGTCAGACAGTTGGACTACTCAGTGGCTGGATAATAGGTGAATGATGGTTGTTACACAAATTGCACCATTAAATTCCGTACAGTACTGTATCAATAGTTTTGTATGTGTGGTGGAAATTTTTTTCTTTTTTTTTTGAAGTACAGTGGTACCTCAGTATATGTCCAGCTCCCAACTCAAACAATTATGTAAGGCATTTTTGTAGGTGCTTTTGTAAGTGTATTTTTGGGGGTCTGAAACGGATTAATCTACTTTACATTAGTCCTTATGGGAACAAATTTGTTCGGTACTCGAAGAGATCAGCAATTGAACAGCCTTCTGGAATTAATTAAGGACGTATACCGAGGTACCACTGTACACTTAATTGCACAGTATACTGAGTTCTTTATGTAAAAAAGGAGGTTTGCTGAATTATTTGGGTAAAGATGAAAATTTTTGAAGGCAAGCAAATTTTGTTGTTGTTAAATAATTTTCATATTCTACACTACCTTGGTATACCAACTATACAAATATATAAAGACAGATGATAGGAACATTGACAAGATAAATACACATTATATAAGGAAAAACTCTCACCTCAGTTTCATAAAATGCTACAAGAGTATTTGTGTTACTGTTCTGCTATTCAGCTCCACAGTTAATGTATGTACCAAGTGAAAATTCAGCCCATTACAAAAATGTCTTACTAATAAGTACTAAAAAATCTAAACGAACTGGAATTCCTGTAACTGCATGCATAATCTGTAACAATACAAATCTTAATGTTCCACTAATCACTTATGGATGCACAATGGCGCAATTATTTTTACTATTATTCGTGTTTACTAAACATGCTTAATTTTTTTTTAGCCTATTCCAAGTATTACAGACTCCCTGTAAAAGAAAGCGTGTATGCCTACATTTCACTACATCTTAGATGATATACGGAAGTGTCATATTAATTACTGTACATAAAGAAAATTTGACAAGTGTGATTTGCCACTACACTGTACTGACATGCAAGTCTTAAGTCACTCTGTGCTTCAATAACAGCACTGACCGTGAGACTGATGCTAGAGGTTGAAAAATATAAGATTTTCCCTGCCATTATAACACACTTGCCCAACTAGATAAAACTTATAACTCTTTCTTAACATAATTATAACATACAGTATATACATTGCAACAATATAACTTTCCATTTATAATTTTTTTTTATCCATTTTAACCCAATATGTTTCCTCTGTAAACATGCTGTTGATATGTATGTACGTACAGTGGACCCTCGGTTTTCGTTCACCTCCAAACTCGAACAATTATGTAAGTGTATTTTCGTAAGTGCTTTTGTAAGTGTATTTTTGGGGGTCTGAAATGACTAATCTAATTTACATTTGTCCTTATGGGAACAAATTCGTTCGGTAACGGCACTCAAACAGCATTCTGGAAAGAATTTTCAACGTAAACTGAGGGTCCACTGTATGTATGTATATAGTATATACAGTGGTACCCTGGATTTCGTACTGCTCCCAACTCGAACAATTATGTAAGTGCTTTTGTAAGTGTATTTTTGAGGGTCTAAACGAACTAATCTAATTTACATTATTCCTTATGGAAACAAATACAGTGGTACCTCGAGTTACGATGGTCCCCAAAATCGCCCTTTTATGTAAGTTTATTTTTTTAAATGCTTTTGTAGGTATATTTTTGGGGGTGTAAAAGGACTAGTCTATTTTACATTATTCCTTATGGGGATAAATTTGTTTGGTTATGGCACTTGAACAGCATTCTCGAACGAAAAAATATCGTAACTCGGGGTACCACTGTATATGTATATGTGTGTGTGATATATATATATATATATATATATACAGTGGTACCTCGACTTACGATATTTTTCTTTCCCAGAATGCTGTTCAAGTGCCATTACCAAACGAATTTATCTCCTTAAGAAATGTTGTAAAATAGACTAGTCCTTTTAGACCCCCAAAATTACACTTACAAAAGCATTTAAAAATAAACTTACAAAAAAGGGTGAGTTTGGGGACCATCGTAAGTCGAGTACCACTGTATATATATATATATATATATATATATATATATATATATATATATATATATATATATATATATATCATATTGGACCAATACCTTGGCATCCAGCTTTCGCTAGACGTTATTCCAAGGCAGCCAGCTTTCAGGCAGGAAGGCTTACAGCTTTTCATCTCATCCCCTGCATGCATCGACACAACTAGAGATTTATACAATGCTAGGAATTCGCAAGAGCAGGCGAAATATTCACAAACACTGATCTCTGGCCGACGGAGACTCGACCCTACGAACCTTGTGACAGGAAAGCAGTGCTTTGATATATATATATATATATATACATATACATACATATACATACATACATACATACATACATACATACACACAGTGGTACTCCGTGTTTCGGTCTGTCTGAATAACGGTTGTCTCGTGTAAAGGTTGCTCTTTTTCGGTCAATATTTTTCTCATGTAGCGGTCCATACCAGACCTGTCCGCCTGCCTGCGCTTGCGCGCCTCACCACGCAGGATGCCAGTCTAGCGTTGTTTACACTTGAGTGAACAATACCCAGCGTGCTCTTTCAAACATTCACAATACATTTGTTGTGTTTATTGGTGGTTTAGTGATTGTTACTGTGAAATAAGTCACCGTGGGTCCAAAGAAGCTTCCTAGTGGCACCCCTGTGGTAAAGAGAGTGAGGAACACCATCGAAGTGAAGAAAGAGATTGTAGAAAAATACGAGAGTGGCGTACGTGTGAGTGAGCTTGCCAAGATGTACAACAAAAACCAATCTACTATCACCTCTATCCTGGCAAAGAGAAAAGAAATCAAGGAAGCTAATGTTGCAAAAGGTGTTGATATGTTAACGAAAAATAGATTGAAAACAGTGGATGAGGTTGAGAAGTTGTTGGGGGTGTGGATCAATGAAAAACAGATAGCGGGTGATAGTATTTCCACGACGATAATTTGTGAAAAGGCAAGGCAGTTGCATGCAGATCTTGTCAAGACAATGCCTGGAACCAGTTGTAATGCGAGTGATTTTAAAGCCAGCAGAGGCTGGTTTGAGAGGTTTATTCGAACCCCAACAAGTGTTTAATTGTGATGAAACAGGCCTGTTTTGGAAGAAAATGCCAAAGAGGACCTTCATTACTCAGGAGGAAAAGGCACTGTCAGGACACAAGCCTATGAAAGACAGGCTAACTCTCATGATGTGTGCTAATGCCAGTGGTGATTTTAAAGTGAAGCCTTTACTGGTGTATCACGCAGAAAATCCCAGAGCCTTCAAGAAACACAATGTTAACAGGAATAATTTGTGTGCATTGGAAGGCTAACACCAAGGCATGGGTCACTAAGGACATTTTCGTGTAATGGTTGACTGGAGTGTTTGGCCCTAGTGTGAAGAAATACCTCCTGGAAAAGAAATTGGGACTCGAAGTGCCTCCTGGTTCTGGACAATGCTCCTGCTCATCCTCACAACTTGCAAGACTATTTGTCTGACAACTTCAATTTCATCACAGTGAAGTTCTTGCCTCCTAACACCACTCCTCTCATCCAGCCCATGGACCAGCAGGTCATTTCTAACTTCAAAAAACTGTACACCAAAGAAATGTTTCAAAAGTGCTTTGACATAACCTCAGACTCTGAATTGACCCTAAGAGAGTTCTGGAAAGATCACTTCAATATCGTCCATTGCATAGGCCTTATAGGTAAGGCTTGGGAGGGAGTGACTTCCAGGACTTTGAACTCTGCTTGGAGACCACTGTGGCTGGATTGTGTTGAAAAGAGGGATTTTGAAGGATTTGAGGCTGACCCTGATGACCCTGTTCCTGTTGTGGAAGATATTGTGGCATTGGGGAACAGCCTGGGGTTGGAGTCGAGTGGTGAGGATATGGAAGAGTTGGTGGAGGAGCACAGGGTAGACCTAACCACTGAAGAGCTGCAACAGCTGGAACTGGAAGAGCATAAGACCAGAGTTGAGGCTATTGATTCACAGGAGGAAGAGGGAGTGAAGGAGGTGCCTTCTTCAGTGCTTAAGGACGTGTACAAAGTGGAATGAGTTGCAGACATTTGTTGAAAAACACCACCCTGAGCAAGCTGAAATAAGCCATCTCTGCAACCAGTTTAGTGACAGAGCCATGTTGCACTTCAGGAAAATGTTAAAGAGGCGCCAGAAACAGAGGACTCTGGACAGTTATTTTGTGCGACAGGGTTCTAGTGACTCTCAAGCTGGTCCTAGTGGCATTAAAAGACCAAGAAGGGAAGTTACCCTAGAGAGGGACTTGTTACCTGAAGTCCTTTTGGAGGGGGATTCCCCTTCCAAACAATGAATGTTCCCTCCCCCTGTCCTCCTCCCTATCTTCCAGATGCCAGCAACTCTCTTCAATAAAGATAAGTAAATGTTATTTTAAATGTTTAATTATATATTTATTATACTTTATATATATTTATAATTGTTTTGTGAATGTAAAAGTATAGTTAATCTTTACAAAATTAATTTTTTGTGAATATTTTTGGATGTCTGGAACAGATTAATTGTATTTACATTATTTCTTATGGGAAATAAGGTTTCGAGTTTCGAATTTTTCGTGTTAAAGTCTAGCTCCTGGAACGGATTAAGACCAATAGTCAAGGGACCACTGTACAGTGGACCCCCGAGTTATAAGCACCTCGGAAATCATACAATTATGTAAGTGTAATATTGTAAATGCTTTTGTAAGTGTATTTTTGGGGGTCTGAAATGGACTAACCTACTTGACATTATTCCTTAAGGGAGAAAATTTGTTCGGTAATGGCACTTGAGCAGCCTTCTGGAATGAATTATGCTCGTAACTCGAGGGTCCACTGTATATATATACAGTGGTACCTCGGGATACGAACAGCTCAAAACTCGAACAATTATGTACCAAGTGTATTTATATAAGTGCTTTTGTAAGTGTATTTTTGGGGTCTGAAACGGATTAATCTAATTTACATTGTTCCTTATGGGAACAAATTCGTTCGGTATCGGCACTCGAACTGCCTTCTGGAACTAAATAAATTTGTATCCCGAGGTACCACTGTCTCTGTGTGTGTGTGTGTGTGTGTGTGTGTGTGTGTACTCACCTAATTGTGGTTGCAGGGGTCGAGACTCAGCTCCTGGCCCCGCCTCTTCGCTGTCCGCTACTGGGTCTCTGCTCTCCCTGCTCCATGAGCTTCATCATACCTGTCTTAAAACTATGTATGGTTCCTGCCTCCACTATATCTTTCTCTAGACTATTCCACTTCCTGACTACTCTGTGGCTGAAGAAATGCTTCCTAACATCTCTTTGACTCATCTGAGTCTTCAGCTTTCAGTTGTGTCCCCTTGTTTCTGTGTTCCCTCTCTGGAACATCCTGTCACTGTCTACCTTGTCAATTCCCCGCAGTATTTTATATGTCGTTATCATGTCTCCTCTGACCCTTCTTTCCTCCAGTGTTGTTAGTCCTATTTCCCTCAACCTTTCTTCATAGGACAGACCCCTGAGTTGTGGAACTAGCCTTGTCGCAAACCTTTGCACTTTCTCTAGTTTCTTTACGTGCTTGACCAGGTGTGGGTTCCAGACTGGTGCTGCATATTCTAGTATGGGCCTGACGTACACGGTGTACAGTGTCTTGAACGATTCCTTGTTTAGGTAACGGAACGCTAATCTTAGGTTTGCCAGTCGCCCATATGCTGCCGCAGTTATCTGGTTGATGTGTGTCTCCGGAGACGTGCTTGGCGTTATACTCACCCCAAGGTCTTTCTCCTTTGCCGAGGTTTGTAGCCTTTGTCCACCTAGCCTGTACTCTGTCAGCGGTCTTCTTTGCCCTTCTCCGATCTTCATGACTTTGCATTTGGTGGGATTGAATTCGAGAAGCCAGTTGCTAGACCAAACCTAAGAACAGTGTGTGTGTGTGTGTGTGTGTACTCACCTAATTGTACTCACCTAGTTGTGGTTGCAGGGGTCGAGACTCAGCTCCTGGCCCCGCCTCTGCGCTGCCCGCTACTGGGTATCTGCTCTCCCTGCTCCATGAGCTTTATCATACCTCGTCTTAAAACTGTGTATGGTTCCTGCCTCCACTATGTCTTTCTATAGACTATTCCACTTCCTGACTACTCTGTGGCTGAAGAAATGCTTCCTAACATCCCTTTGACTCATCTGAGTCTTCAGCTTCCAGTTGTGTCCCCTTGTTTCTGTGTTCCCTCTCTGGAACATCATGTCACTGTCTACCTTGTCGATTCCCTGCAGTATTTTGTATGTCGTTATCATGTCTCCTCTGACCCTTCATGTGTGTGTGTGTGTGTACTCACCTAGTTGTACTCACCTAGTTGTGGTTGCAGGGGTCGAGTCAAAGCTCCTGCCCCCGCCTCTTCACTGGCCGCTACTGGGTCACTCTCCCTGCGCCATGAGCTTTATCATACCTCTGCTTAAAGCTATGTATAGAGCCTGCCTCCACTACATCGCTTCCTAAACTATTCCATTTCCCGACAACTCTGTGACTGAAGAAATACTTCCTAACATCTCTGTGATTCATCTGAGTCTTCAACTTCCATCTGTGTCCCCTTGTTGTTGTGTCCCATCTCTGGAACATTCTGTCTCTGTCCACTTTGTCAATTCCTCTCAGTATCTTATATGTTATCATGTCCCCCCTATCTCTCCTGTCCTCCAGTGTCGTCAGGTCGATTTCCCTTAACCTCCCCTCATAGGACATACCCCTTAGCTCTGGGACTAGTCTTGTTGCAAACCTTTGCACTTTCTCGAGCTTCTTCACATGCTTGGCTAGGTGTGGGTTCCAAACTGGTGCTGCATACTCCAGTATGGGCCTAACGTACACAGTGTACAGGGTCCTGAACGATTCTTTATTAAGATGTCGGAATGCTGTTCTTACGTTTGATAGGCGCCCATATGCTGCAGCAGTTATTTGGTTGATGTGCGCCTCAGGAGATGTTCCTGGTGTTATACTTACCCCAAGATCTTTTTCCTTGATTGAGGTTTGCAGTCTCTGGCCCCCTAGGCTGTACTCCGTCTGCGGTCTTCTTTGCCCTTCCCCAATTTTCATGACTTTGCACTTGGTGGGGTTGAACTCCAAGAGCCAGTTTCTGGATCAGGCTTGCAGCCTGTCCAGATCCCTTTGTAGTTCTGCCTGGTCCTCGTCCGATTGAATTCTTCTCATCAACTTCACATCATCTTCAAACAGGGACACTTCGGAGTCTATTCCTTCCGTCATGTCGTTCACAAATACCAGAAACAGCACTGGTCCCAGGACTGACCCCTGTGGAACCCCGCTCGTCACCAGCGCCCACTCTGACACCCCGCCACGTACCATGACTCGCTGCTGTCTTCCTGACAGGTATTCCCTGATCCAATGTAGTGCCTTCCCTGTTACCCCTGCCTGGTCCTCCAGCTTCTGCACTAATCTCTTGTGTGGAACTGTGTCAAACGCCTTCTTACAATCCAAGAATATGCAATCTACCCACCCTCTCTCTCTTGCCTTATTGCTGTCACCTGTCGTAGAACTCCAGTAGGTTTGTGACACAGGATTTCCCGTCCCTGAAACCGTGTTGGCCGTTGTTGATAAGCTCATTCCTTTCTAGGTGCTCAACCACTCTTCTCCTGACTATCTTCTCCATGACCTTGCATACTATACATGTCAGTGACACTGGTCTGTAGTTTAGTGCTACGTTCCTGTCTCCTTTTAAAATTGGAACTACATTTGCTGTCTTCCAAACCTCAGGTAGTTGCCCTGTTTCGATAGATGTGTTGAAGATCGTTGTTAGGGTACACAGCTCCTCTGCTCCTCTCTCAGGACCCATGGAGAGATGTTATCTGGCCCCATCGCCTTTGAGGTATCTAGCTCGCTTAGTAGCCTCTTCACTTCCTCTTCATTTGTGTGTATTGTGTCCAGCACTTGATGGTGTACCCTACCTCTCCTCCTTTCTGGAGGCCCTTCTATCTCCTCTGTGAACACCTCTTTGAATCTCATGTTGAGCTCCTCACACACTTCCCGGTTATTTCTTGTGACCTCCCCTCCTACCTTCCTCAGCCTGATCACCTGGTCCTTGACTGTTGTTCTCCTCCTGATGTGATGTGGCTGTACAGCAGCTTTGGGTCAGATTTGGCTTTCGCTGCTATGTCATTCTCGTACTGTCTTTGGGCCTCCCTTCTGATCTGTGCATATTCATTTCTGGCTCTACGACTGCTTCCCTTATTCTCCGGGGTTCTTTGCCTTCTGTACCTCTTCCATTCCCTTGCACACATGGTTTTGGCTTCCCTGCACCTTTGGGTGAACCATGGGCTCATCCTGTCTTTTTCGATTCTCCTGTTACCCTTGGGTAGAAACCTCTCCTCAGCTTCCTTGCAAATTGTTGTCATATATTCCATCATCTCGTCTACTGACTTCCCTACCATCTCTCTGTCCAACTCCGTGCAGTAAGTTCCTCATGCCCACATAGTCACCTTTCTTGTAGTTTGGCTTCATTTGTGCAGCCCTTCCTGCTTCCCCCTCCACTTGTAACTCTACTATGTATTCGAAACTTAGAACCATATGATCACTGGCCCCAAGGGGACTTTCATGTGTGATGTCCTCAATATCTGCACTACTCAGGGTGAATACTAGGTCCAGTCTCGCTGGTTCGTCATTTCCTCTCTCTCTGGTAGTGTCCCTTACGTGTTGGTACATGTGTGTGTGTGTGTGTATATAAAGGAGGTTTTGTGGGCGAGGGGCTTGGACTTCCAGCAAGCATGTGTGAGCGTGTTAGATAGGAGTGAATGGAGACGAATGGTTTTTGGGACATGACGATCTGTTGGAGTGTGAGCAGGGTAACATTGTGTGAAGGGATTCAGGGAAACCAGTTAATTGATTTAGTTCGACTTGAGTCCTGGAAATGGGAAGTACAATGCCTGCACTTTAAAGGAGGGGTCTGAGATAGTGACAGCTGGGAGGGACTATTCTCAGCTGTCGTATCTGAGCTCCTCTGCAAAGACAGTGATTATGTATGAGTGTGGTGAAAGTGTTGAATGATGATGAAAGTATTTTCTTTTTGGGGATTTTCTTTCTTTTTGGGTCACCCTGCCTCGGTGGGAGACGGCCGACTTGTTGAAAAAAAAAAAAAAAATATATATATATATATATAATATATATCTTCTTTCAACACGTCGGCCGTTTCCCACCAAAGCGGGGTGGCCCAAAAGAAAAAACGAAAGTTTCTCCTTTTACATTTAGTAATATATACAGGAGAAGGGGGTACTAGCCCCTTGCTCCCGGCATTTTAGTCGACTCTTACGACACGCATGGCTTACGGAGGAAGAATTCTGTTCCACTTCCCCAATATATATATATTATAGTGTATATATATATATATATATATATATATATATATAATAATAATATATATAATATATATATATATATATATATATATAATATATATATATATATATATATATAATATATATATATATATA
>WNWK01018744.1:0-39271 GCA_009830355.1 Cherax destructor | reverse complement strand
ACCAGAAATGCTTCCGAAATTATCAGCACTCATGGTTACATCTTTGACTTGTGATTCAGCCTGGTGTTGAAAGTTTATATATACACATATATGCAATAAGATCACAGTAAACAGGTGATATCACAAGAAAATATATCATATAGTTCCGTGATAATGTGAGAAATAACGAATGCGCTTGGAATTTCACTATTTTTTTCAGTGGTTATTCTACACACACACACACACGACTAGTCCCGGAGCTAAGGGGTATGTCCTACGAGGAGGTAAAGGGAAATCGACCTGACGACACTGGAGGACAGGAAAGATAGGGATGACATGATAACAACATATAAGATACTGAGAGAAATTGACAAAGTGGATAGAGACAGAATGTTCCAGAGATGGGACACAGCAACAAGGGGACACAGTTGGAAGTTGAAGACTCAGATGAATCACAGAGATGTTAGGAAGTATTTCTTCAGTCACAGAGTGGTCGGGAAGTGGAATAGTTTAGGAAGCGATGTAGTGGAGGCAGGCTTCATACATAGCTTTAAGAAGAGGTATGATAAAGCTCATGGCGCAGGGAGAGTGACCCAGTAGCGGCCAGTGAAGAGGCGGGGCCAGGAGCTATGAATCGACCCCTGCAACCACAACTAGGTGAGTACACACACACACACACAAGAAATCGTGAACAAGCGATACAAGATGCAAAACAACCACGGAGAGAGTTGAATGATAGCTCCAGGTCTTTCGTGTTGCAATCAACATATGAGAAGCTTGCAGTGTGGCAAAAAATAGGATGAAATCCGAGCAAACACGTTCAGAGTGAACGTTTTTGCTCGTTTAGTGACCACACTACACTTGTTTTATTAATGCTACTCTCGTTATTAACTAGTAGTGACCACACTACTCTTATTTTACAGCTCAGTTGCAGCAGATCCGTCGCTCCTCTTGGGCCAGGCTCATGTGTGACAACTCTAACATTAATGCCGTCCAGCCACTGGCTTTCAGACAGACCAACAACAGATTGTAAGTCAAGTGTAGCTAGCTTTGTTGAAGGGGTCTCTCATCCTGTTAATATCCAGACCAGAACATATTGAATATAACAGGAAGATGTGCACAATATTTTGATGGGTCATATTTTCATATTATTTATAGCAAGGATTTTATAGATACATAAATTTTATAAGTAGTATCTGTTTATAGATACATAAATTTTATAAGTATTCGTTTATAGATACATCAATTTTATAAGTATTCTTTGTTAAACCTTTTATTTTACATTTTTTCGCTCTGTTTATTAGTTTTTTTTTTTTTTCTTGCAGTAACCGACCAGTGCCGTGCAACAGTCCCATCATCCCACGACCACACTGGACGCCTTGGCGCGGGGAAAGAGCTGCTGCCTAGTTCTGATACCAGTGGTTTTAATATCAAATTTTGAAAGGGTGGACTGGTAAGCCAAAGGAAGGCTTCTGTCAGATGACCAAATCTTTAGTGGCGGGTCACCATACTGAGATCCCCGTCTGGAAACAGTTTTCCTGTTTCCTGACAAATCTTGCCTAACCTAACCTAGCTCTGATGTGTCCTAGCTCCTGGCTCCTCTGAAGGTTCCTTGCTACCAGTTCGTCTTGATGGTTTTTAAATTCTTTCATGGTCTCTTCTTCGTAGCTTCGCTGATGATCATAATTCCCTCTTCCTCGCATAATTACTTTACTACCCTAGACTGTCTTAGTTCCTCTGGTATTAGTTTCTCCTGGCTCCTGTGACAGTTTTAGTTCTTGATTCAGTAGGAGCTTGGACCTAACTCCTCTGCTTGGTCCTAGCTCCTCTGCTTGGTCCTAGCTCCTCTGCTAGGTCCTAGCTCCTCTGCTAGGTCCTAGCTCCTCTGCTAGGTCCTAGCTCCTCTGCTAGGTCCTAGCTCCTCTGCTAGGTCCTAGCTCCTCTGCTAGGTCCTAGCTCCTCTGCAGGTCCTAGCTCCTCTGCCAGGTCCCAGCTCCTCTGCTAGGTCCTAGCTCCTCTGCAGGTCCTAGCTCCTCTGCTAGGTCCTAGCTCCTCTGCAGGTCCTAGCTCCTCTGCTAGGTCCTAGCTCCTCTGCTAGGTCCTAGCTCCTCTGCTAGGTCCTAGCTCCTCTGCTAGGTCCTAGCTCCTCTGCTAGGTCCTAGCTCCTATCATAGTTCCTCTCTCTAATTTTTTTCATTATTATTGCTGCCTAAGTGCCTAGTAAATTGTTTATTCATAGCTCATCCTTGAAGTGTTATCATAAAATGAATGACAGAGATTACAAAATATCTTTATGAGATCCCACTGGGTAACTGGTTATATCTTTGGTTATTTATAAAATGCATTTATTCCAGTATAAGTATAAGCTGGTGATAAAGATACTCTCAAGATCGTAGATATCTTTAGTAACCAAGTGAAATAATGAATTAATTTTCCATCTCTTGTTGCCTTTGTTTATACCTCTCTTAAGAGTTGTATTTACAGAATGTGTAATAAACAGTGTATGTTATTGTAATTGATTAGTTATTCGACACTATATCTAATTAGGTACTGAGCGATATCATTACAGTAGTAAATACCTCATACCTTAATTTTACATCGTAGTAAATAGAAAATACAATTTCTGCTGATTGTTTAATAATCATAATTGTCTCAACTGGAGACATTTTTTTTTAATTAGACACCTAAAGAAATTGCGATTTTATTTGTGATTTCCCCATTGACATTTACTGCAGATGGGAGAGTACATTGTCGATGTACTCTACGTCTGGTCGGCTTCAAACCATGAACACCGACGTATGTACTTTACTGACGTATGTGCTTTACATATCCCAGGAATCTTTTAACGAGATTAAACATTGGGTTAACTTAACTCAGCTGTCTTGTGCTCTTCTATGTTACAACAAGATGTGAACACCATAAATGGAGTTATATTTAATAATAGTCGCAACAGAGGGAACGAACTAAAATGAGGACACAATATTCAGTCACAAATACGTAATTCAATCACTATGGCTAAATTTAAGGATTCTCTATATATCAGAGTACAACAGTGCGAAAATGCCAAGACCACAATGCTCTGATAAGTTATGGCCAATATCATGGAGTTAAAGACGCACTATCATAATAGCAACATCTTACATAAGTTATCTAAGTCTGTGAATAAGAACTCACAGAAAACCAGATACGTATACAGTTTACCTCAACCATAGACACCTGTGGTGGTGTCCATAAGTCGGCGAAGTCTCTTACAAAATAGTCTACAAGACATGGTCAACTAACCACAACAAAACATATTCTAACTAACACTATGAACTAATATAAAAAGTACATTTCAATATAACACAGAAGAGGATCAGCTGTCTTAAAAAATGCATGCGCATATCCCCGCATTGCATAACCCCAGCTCTATGAACGTCAATTTAAGCGAAATGAATAGTGCAGAGAAGAGAAGAAGTTTCTACTGCAATTAAATATTAGCAGTGAAGATTTGAAGAGAATCAGGAGAGTTTTTACATGGGCACTAATACTCATTTAGTTCACTAAACACCATCTTTGAAGGTAAGCTGAAGAGGCATTATCTTGTTATCTCAGAGACCAATATCCTAAAATATACCATCACGTTAATTCTGAAGCCGCTTAGGTTGCGTTGTTAGGTTATTAGCGTTGAAGGGTGAAGCTAATCATCCTTTCAATTATCCATTTTATTTCTATTTATGACTTGTATAAGTATGTATGTAAGTAATTATGTTTTATGCAAGCTTTCGGCACATAACATACATTTTTTTTTTAAATGTTCATGGGGGCACACAGATATATGCACATAAAAATACGTTATGCATATTTAACCTAGATAACTTGCTAAAGTGAAACACTCTGTCATATTTCTGATCAAAAGAAACAGTCTAGTTATTTTACAGAAACCAATTTGATTAACAAATTTGGCAGATTAAGATTTCTTAACCTTCGAGGGGAAACACATCAGTACTAAACGTTTAAAGTTTGCCAGAAGAGGCATTTTCCGGGTGTAGGACAGAATAAAAAAAAATTGGGCATTTTTATTGCCAGTTGAATGTTTCCTATTGCATAGTTTGTGGTGAGTTAAGGTTGTTGAGTCGTTCAGATCCTATTTTGGCTCCCAGTTTCTCCACATTAGGTATTTTGTTTCTTGTTGTTTGTTGTTTTCAGTTATTTGTTCCTTGAAATGTGGCAGTCGTCATCGTCCTCGTCTGGTAGAGTGTTCAGTATTCTTGGTGTTGGGATATAGCGTTTATGTATGAATCTTGTGACTTGTTGAAGTGTTATGCGACAAGTTCTAACAGGTGGTTCACGGATCTTTCGTGGTATTATAGATTATAAGAGGATCATCTTTGACTGGGTTGTATATCTCTTCTTAGCAGTAAGTAAGTACCTGAGTGTTAGTCACCTTACATCTGGTGCCTCTGTTCACCTAGCATTAAGTAGGTACCAGAGTCGACTGCTGTGTGTGGCATCCTGGGGGTGGTAGTATATCTTAGAGAGAGCTGGGCTTTGAAATGAGCTGAGGTATGATAACAGCTCTTAGCCTGTAAAAATGGGTTGGTTGTTGAGACCTTGATCCATCGTGGAGGGGGGGAGGGGTGTTGCCTGCTGGGCGCAGGCAACAGGAGAAATTGAAATATGCAGCCCAATAACAATGTTAAAACTTTGAAGCAGTACAAACCTTCTGTTAAGCAAAATATAACCTAAAAATTTCAAGCAGAACAAAAGAGGCATTTTCCATTTAGCACAAGAACTTCAGAGAATTTAAGTTTGTCAGTGAATGTAGAGAGTTGCACTTGCCCAGCCTAAACTCATCGGAAACAATTCTTCTAATAAAGTGTATCAGCTTTTAGAAATTGAATCTAAGTAGATGAAACATAATAAAGATTTTATACAGAAAATATCTTAAACCATATAAAAGCAAAACTAGCATATTGGTCTCTACGTAGATCAGAGACAATCTTAGCCGATTTACGTAGACTCCAGAATGTTTTCTTAAGTTATCATACGGAACCAAAACTGGGACTAATTTGTATATGACTCACCAGAAGGCATCTGCACATACCAAGAGAGACCTGAAAACTTTCCCCACTTTCAGTACGCCAATGTTGAAAATTTGAAGCTGATAGGATGAGACGTTGTAAGGTTATATACGAAAACTTGGAAGGAAGAAAAGAAAATCAGGCCACTACTATATGGTACTTGTCCAATGATACCTAAGTGACTGGTTCAGTGTGTGTGTCGCTGCCCCAGATAGTTATCCTGAGAGGCAGCGAGAACCAGGTAAGAAAACCTTCGGGATTTCCTTTAGTCTCCCTCGTACCTGACTCACTAATACTACACCCCCCCCCCCCGCCTCTCACTTTTTTATTTCAATCTTCCTCATCCTCTTATTTCTCCTACTCCTCATTTTTTCATCCATTTCTTCTTCCACCTCCCCCTCATCCTGCTATTCTTATTCCTCCTCATTATCATCCTCATTATTTTCATTATCATCATCCTCATTATTATCATTATCATCATCCTCATTATTATTTTCATCATTATCATCAACAACAACAACATTCTTGTCCTCGTCCTCTCGTCCTCATCATCGTTATCACCATCATCATCACATCGCTATCATCATCGCATCGCTATCATCATCATCATCATCACATCGCTATCATCATCATCATCGCATTGCTATCATCATCACATCGCTATCATCATCATCATCACATCGCTATCATCATCATCACATCGCTATCATCATCATCGCATCGCTATCATCATCATCATCACATCGCTATCATCATCATCGCATCGCTATCATCATCACATCGCTATCATCATCATCATCACATCGCTATCATCATCATCACATCGCTATCATCATCATCGCATCGCTATCATCATCATCATCACATCGCTATCATCATCATCGCATCGCTATCATCATCATCATCGCATCGCTATCATCATCATCGCATCGCTATCATCATCATCGCATCGCTATCATTATCATCGCATCGCTATCATCATCATCATCGCATCGCTATCATCATCATCATCGCATCGCTATCATCATCGCATCGCTATCATTATCATCGCATCGCTATCATCATCATCGCATCGCTATCATCATCATCATCATCGCTATCATATCATCCATCGCTATCATCATCATCGCATCGCTATCATTATCATCGCTATCATCATCATCATCGCATCGCATCATCATCGCATCGCTATCATATCATCATCGCTATCATCATCGCTATCATCATCATCGCTATCATCATCGCATCATCATCATCGCATCGCTATCATCATCATCGCATCGCTATCATCATCATCATCGCATCGCTATCATCATCATCGCATCGCTATCATCATCATCATCACATCATCATCGATTATCATCGCATCCTATCATCATCATCGCATCGCTATCATCATCGCATCGCTATCATATCATATCGCATCATCATGCATCGCTATCATCATCATCGCATCGCATCATCATCATCATCATCATCGCTCATCAGCATCTATCATCATCATCGCATCGATCATCATCTCATCGCATCGCTAATCACATCATCATCATCGCATCGCTATCATCATCATATCATCATCATCATCGCTATCATATCATCGATCTCAATCACACATCGCATCGCTATCATCATCGCATCGCATATCATCATCATCCATCATCATCATCATCATCATCATCATCATCGCATCGCTATCATTATCATCGCATCGCTATCATTATCATCGCATCGCTATCATTATCATAATCGCATCGCTATCATCATCATCCCATCGCTATCATCATCATCGCATCGCTATCATCATTATCATCGCATCGCTATCATTATCATAATCGCATCGCTATCATTATCATAATCGCATCGCTATCATCATCATCACATCGCTATAATCATCATCGCATCGCTATCATCATCATCATCATCATCATCATCACATCGCTATCATCATCATCATCATCGCATCGCTATCATTATCATCGCATCGCTATCATTATCATCGCATCGCTATCATTATCATCGCATCGCTATCATTATCATCGCATCGCTATCATTATCATAATCGCATCGCTATCATCATCATCACATCGCTATCATCATCATCGCATCGCTATCATCATCATCACATCGCTATCATCATCATCGCATCGCTATCATCATCATCATCATCGCATCGCTATCATCATCATCATCATCAAGTTTTACAGCAACATGGTGTTGGACAGGACACAGCTCAGGAAGTACATATGCTAAAGCGTCGGAAACTTAATTAAAGCTTTCATGAAGCGTGTTCAGTAAAAACTAAGCTTAGCAACTATATACACGTCTAATGTTATGAAGCTGTCTTTTATGTTATCAAGCTATCTTTATGTTGTTATCAAGCTATCTTCACGTTATCAAGCTATCTATGTTGTTATCAAACTATCTTCATGTTGATATGAAGTTATCTTCATGTTGTAATGAAGTTATCTTCATGTTGTTATCAAGCTATCTTCATGTTATCAAGCTATCTTCATGTTGTTATCAAGCAATCTTCATGTTGCTATGAAGTTATCTTCATGTTGTTATCAAGCTATCTTCATGTTATCAAGCTATCTTCATGTTATCAAGCTATCTTCATGTTGTTATCAAGCAATCTTCATGTTGCTTTGAAGTTATCGTCATGTTGTTATCAAGCAATCTTCATGTTGCTATGAAGTTATCTTCATGTTATCAAGTTATCTTCATGTTATCAAGCTATCTTCATGTTATCAAGCTATCTTCATGTTATCAAGCTATCTTCATGTTGCTATGAAGTTATCTTCATGTTGTTATCAAGCTATCTTCATGTTGTTATCAAGCTATCTTCATGTTGCTATGAAGTTATCTTCATGTTGTTATCAAGCTATCTTCATGTTGTTATCAAGCTATCTTCATGTTGCTATGAAGTTACCTTCATGTTGTTATCAAGCTATCTTCATGTTGTTATCAAGCTATCTTCATGTTGCTATGAAGTTATCTTCATGTTGGAGCACAGCTCCATTTCCTTAGATCAAGAATCCCTCACCCTCACTTAAAAACCTTCCTTGTGGGGTCATGATCACCAGATACGAGAAGTGTTTGTTGTGATCGTCAGGAAACCGGAAATTGCCTCTTGATAAGGAGTTTCCGTCTTCGTTAGACGATAACTCCCCTCACTTATCAGTGCTGTATATCAGTGGTAACAGCAGGAGGAGTAACAAAAGTAGATTCTTCCCACACTTAAAAACATACAAAAATATAGTTTGGTGTCATATGTGCTGTAATAGCAGAAAATGTGTTGAATTTTAGATATGAAGGCAGATGAGAGTTGAGTCCTAGTATGTGACAGAAGTGTTATCAAGGCAGTATCAACACTTTGGGTGCATTCTTCACTAAAGAAAATCAAGAGTGTAGAAAGTTTAGAGGCCTATTCAACCCGGAAAAAGTACTATAGAAGTGTTTGAGACAATTTCAGTGGAAGTATTCAGGTGTTGTGTAAGATATCTTAATGCAGTGTTGTGTAAGAGGTCTCCATGCAGTGTTGTGTAAGAGGTCTACATGTAGTGTTGTGTAAGAGGTCTCCATGCAGTGTTGTGTAAGAGGTCTACGTGCAGTGTTGTGTAAGAGGTCTCCATGCAGTGTTGTGTAAGAGGTCTCCATGCAGTGTTGTGTAAGAGGTCTACATGCAATGTTGTGTAAGAAGTCTCCATGCAGTGTTGTGTAAGAGGTCTCCATGCAGTGTTGTGTAAGAGGTCTACATGCAATGTTGTGTAAGAGGTCTACATGCAGTATTGTGTAAGAGGTCTACATGCAGTATTGTGTAAGAGGTCTCCATGCAGTGTTGTGTAAGAGGTCTCCATGCAGTGTTGTGTAAGAGGTCTCCATGCAGTGTTGTGTAAGAGGTCTCCATGCAGTGTTGTGTAAGAGGTCTCCATGCAGTGTTGTGTAAGAGGTCTACATGCAATGTTGTGTAAGAGGTCTCCATGCAGTGTTGTGTAAGAGGTCTCCATGCAGTGTTGTGTAAGAGGTCTACATGCAATGTTGTGTAAGAGGTCTACATGCAGTATTGTGTAAGAGGTCTACATGCAGTATTGTGTAAGAGGTCTCCATGCAGTGTTGTGTAAGAGGTCTCCATGCAGTGTTGTGTAAGAGGTCTCCATGCAGTGTTGTGTAAGAGGTCTCCATGCAGTGTTGTGTAAGAGGTCTCCATGCAGTGTTGTGTAAGAGGTCTACATGCAATGTTGTGTAAGAGGTCTCCATGCAGTGTTGTGTAAGAGGTCTCCACGCAGTGTTGTGTAAGAGGTCTCCATGCAGTGTTGTGTAAGAGGTCTCCATGCAGTGTTGTGTAAGAGGTCTATATGCAGTATTGTGTAAGAGGTCTCCATGCAGTGTTGTGTAAGAGGTCTACATGCAGTATTGTGTAAGAGGTCTCCATGCAGTGTTGTGTAAGAGGTCTCCATGCAGTGTTGTGTAAGAGGTCTACATGCAGTGTTGTGTAAGAGGTCTACATGTAGTGTTGTGTAAGAGGTCTCCATGCAGTGTTGTGTAAGAGGTCTACATGTAGTGTTGTGTAAGAGGTCTCCATGCAGTGTTGTGTAAGAGGTCTACGTGCAGTGTTGTGTAAGAGGTCTCCATGCAGTGTTGTGTAAGAGGTCTCCATGCAGTGTTGTGTAAGAGGTCTACATGCAATGTTGTGTAAGAGGTCTCCATGCAGTGTTGTGTAAGAGGTCTACATGCAATGTTGTGTAAGAGGTCTCCATGCAGTGTTGTGTAAGAGGTCTCCATGCAGTGTTGTGTAAGAGGTCTACATGCAATGTTGTGTAAGAGGTCTCCATGCAGTGTGGTGTGAGAGGTCTCCATGCAGTGTTGTGTAAGAGGTCTCCACGCAGTGTTGTGTAAGAGGTCTCCATGCAGTGTTGTGTAAGAGGTCTCCATGCAGTGTTGTGTAAGAGGTCTATATGCAGTATTGTGTAAGAGGTCTCCATGCAGTGTTGTGTAAGAGGTCTACATGCAGTATTGTGTAAGAGGTCTACGTGCAGTGTTGTGTAAGAGGTCTCCATGCAGTGTTGTGTCAAGGTCTCCATGCAGTGTTGTGTATAGTGATATTTATAATAAAACACCAGCCATAGATGTATAGTGTGATGAAGTGAATGTAAATGTATTGTGTTTCGTAACTTTTGAAACTGTATATCCAGACATTTTTCTCATAGAAGAAATTTTCTTAGAGTCCTGGGAGAAGTGGGAAGCCACAAGTGCCTGGGCAGTGAGCGAGCTGCTGCTCCCGCTGCTGTTGCTGCTCCCGCTGCTGCTGCTGCTCCCGCTGCTGCTGGTGCTGCTCCCGCTGCTGTTGCTGCTCCCGCTCCTGATGCTGTTCCTGCTGCTCCCGCTGCTGCTGTTGCTGCTGCTGTTGCTGCTGCTCCCGCTGCTGCTGTTGCTGCTGCTCCCGCTGCTGCTGTTGCTGCTGCTCCCGCTGCTGTTGCTGTTCCTGCTGCTCCCGCTGCTGCTGTTGCTGCTGCTGCTCCCGCTGCTGTTGCTGTTCCTGCTGCTCCCGCTGCTGCTGTTGCTGCTGCTGCTCCCGATGCTGCTGTTGCTGCTGCTCAAGCTGCTGCTGTTGCTGCTCCCGCTGCTGCTGCTGCTGTTCCCGCTGCTGCTGTTGCTGCTCCCGCTGCTGTTGCTCCCGCTGCTGCTGCTGCTGTTGTTCCCACTGCTGCTGTTGCTGCTCCCGCTGCTGTTGCTGCCGCTGCTGCTGCTGCTGTTGTTCCCGTTGCTGCTGTTGCTGCTCCCGCTGCTGCTGCTGCTGTTCCCGCTGCCGCTGCTGCTGCTCCCGCTGCTGCTGCTGCTCCCGCTGCTGTTGCTGCTGCTCAAGCTGCTGCTGTTGCTGCTCCCGCTGCTGCTGCTGCTCCCGCTGCTGTTGCTGCTCCCGCTGCTGCTGCTGTTGTTCCCGTTGCTGCTGTTGCTGCTGCTCAAGCTGCTGCTGCTGCTGTTCCCGCTGCTGCTGCTGCTCCCGATGCTGCTGTTGCTGCTGCTCAAGCTGCTGCTGTTGCTGCTCCCGCTGCTGCTGTTCCCGCTGCTGCTGTTGCTGCTCCCGCTGCTGCTGCTGCTGCTGTTGTTCCCACTGTTGCTGTTGCTGCTCCCGCTGCTGTTGCTGTTGCTGCTGCTGCCGCTGCTGCTGCTGCTGTTGTTCCCACTGTTGCTGTTGCTTCTCCCGCTGCTGTTGCTGCTGCTGCCGCTGCTGCTGCTGCTGCTGCCGCTGCTGCTGCTGCTGTTGTTCCCGTTGCTGCTGTTGCTGCTCCCGCTGCTGCTGCTGCTGTTCCCGCTGCCGCTGCTGCTGCTCCTGCTGCTGCTGCTGCTCCCGCTGCTGTTGCTGCTGCTCAAGCTGCTGCTGTTGCTGCTGCTGCCGCTGCTGCTGCTGTTCCCACTGCTGCTGTTGCTGCTCCCGCTGCTGCTGCTGCTGCTGTTGTTCCCGTTGCTGCTGTTGCTGCTCCCGCTGCTGCTGCTGCTGTTCCCGCTGCCGCTGCTGCTGCTCCCGCTGCTGCTCCCGCTGCTGCTGCTGCTGTTCCCGCTGCCGCTGCTGCTGCTGCTCCCGCTGCTGTTGCTGCTCCCGCTGCTGCTGCTGCTCCCGCTGCTGCTGCTGCTGCTGCTCCCACTGCTGCTGCAGCTCCCGCTGCTGCTGCTGCTCCCGCTGCTGCTGCTGCTCCCGCTGCTGTTGCTGCTCCCACTGCTGCTGCTGCTCCCGCTGCTGCTGCTGCTGCTCCCGCTGCTGCTGCTGCTGCTCCCGCTGCTGTTGCTGCTCCCGCTGTTGCTGCTGCTCCCGCTGCTGCTGCTGCTCCCGCTGTTCTTCATGCTGGTAAGATACCTTGACATGGTAGGTTCATCATGCTGGTGAGATACCTTGACATGGAAGGTTCTTCATACTGGTAAGATACCTTGACATGGAAGGTTCTTCATGCTGGTAAAATACCTTGACATGGAAGGTTCTTCATGCTGGTAAAATACCTTGACATGGAACGTTCATCATGCTGGTAAGATACCTTGACATGGTAGGTTCATCATGCTGGTGAGATACCTTGACATGGAAGGTTCTTCATACTGGTAAGATACCTTGACATGGAAGGTTCTTCATGCTGGTAAAATACCTTGACATGGAAGGTTCTTCATGCTGGTAAAATACCTTGACATGGAACGTTCATCATGCTGGTAAGATACCTTGACATGGTAGGTTCATCATGCTGGTGAGATACCTTGACATGGAAGGTTCATCATGCTGGTAAGATACCTTGACATGGAAGGTTCTTCGTACTGGTAAGATACCTTGACATGGAAGGTTCTTCATGCTGGTAAAATACCTTGACATGGAAGGTTCATCATGCTGGTAAAATACCTTGATATGGCAGGTTCTTCATTCTGGTAAGATACCTTGACATGGAAGGTTCATCATGCTGGTAAGATACCTTGACATGGTAGGTTCATCATGCTGGTGAGATACCTTGACATGGAAGGTTCATCATGCTGGTAAGATACCTTGACATGGTAGGTTCATCATGCTGGTGAGATACCTTGACATGGAAGGTTCATCATGCTGGTAAGATACCTTGACATGATAGGTTCATCATGCTGGTAAGATACCTTGACATGGTAGGTTCATCATGCTGGTCAAATACCTTGACATGATAGGTTCATCATGCTGGTAAGATACCTTGACATGGTAGGTTCTTCATGCTGGTAAAATACCTTGACATGATAGGTTCATCATGCTGGTAAGATACCTTGACATGGTAGGTTCATCATGCTGGTAAAATACCTTGACATGATAGGTTCATCATGCTGGTAAGATACCTTGACATGGTAGGTTCTTCATGCTGGTAAAATACCTTGACATGATAGGTTCATCATGCTGGTAAGATACCTTGACATGATAGGTTCATCATGCTGGTAAGATACCTTGACATGGTAGGTTCATCATGCTGGTAAAATACCTTGACATGATAGGTTCATCATGCTGGTAAGATACCTTGACATGGTAGGTTCTTCATGCTGGTAAAATACCTTGACATGATAGGTTCATCATGCTGGTAAGATACCTTGACATGGTAGGTTCATCATGCTGGTAAAATACCTTGACATGATAGGTTCATCATGCTGGTAAGATACCTTGACATGGTAGGTTCATCATGCTGGTAAAATACCTTGACATGGAAGGTTCATCATGCTGGTAAAATACCTTGACATGGAAGGTTCATCATGCTGGTGAAATACCTTGACATGATAGGTTCATCATGCTGGTGAAATACCTTGACATGATAGGTTCATCATGCTGGTAAGATACCTTGACATGATAGGTTCATCATGCTGGTAAGATACCTTGACATGGTAGGTTCATCATGCTGGTAAAATACCTTGACATGGAAGGTTCATCATGCTGGTAAAATACCTTGACATGGAAGGTTCATCATGCTGGTGAAATACCTTGACATGATAGGTTCATCATGCTGGTAAGATACCTTGACATGATAGGTTCATCATGCTGGTAAGATACCTTGACGTGGAAGGTTCATCATGCTGGTAAAATACCTTGACATGATAGGTTCATCATGCTGGTAAGATACCTTGACGTGGAAGGTTCATCATGCTGGTAAAATACCTTGACATGGAAGGTTCTTCATGCTGGTAAAATACCTTGGCATGGCAGATTATTCATGCTGGTATGTTACCTTGACATGGCAGGTTCTTCATGCTGGTAAAATACCTTGACATGGCAGGTTCTTCATGCTGGTATGTTACCTTGACATGGCAGGTTCTTCATGCTGGTAAAATACCTTGACATGGAAGGTTCTTCATGCTGGTAAAATACCTTGACATGGCAGGTTCTTTATGCTGGTATGTTACCTTGACATGGCAGGTTCTTCATGGTGGTAAAATACCTTGACATGGCAGGTTCTTCATGCTGGTAAGTTACCTTGACATGGCAGGTTCTTCATGGTGGTAAAATACCTTGACATGGCAGGTTCTTCATGCTGGTAAAATACCTTGACATGGAAGGTTCTTCATGCTGGTAAAATACCTTGACATGGCAGGTTCTTCATGCTGGTATGTTACCTTGACATGGCAGGTTCTTCATGCTGGTAAAATACCTTGACATGGCAGGTTCTTCATGCTGGTAAGTTACCTTGACATGGCAGGTTCTTCATGGTGGTAAAATACCTTGACATGGAAGGTTCTTCATGCTGGTGAGATACCTTGACATGGCAGGTTCTTCATGCTGGTAAGGTACCTTGACATGGCAGGTTCTTCATGGTGGTAAAATACCTTGACATGGAAGGTTCTTCATGCTGGTGAGATACCTTGACACATGAAGTAATTTAAATTCTATATTTTATTTAATTCTGTGACACAAAGGATTATAATAATAATAAATAAAATTTAAATACGAATAATAAATAATAATATTCCTATGAAAATGCCAATAATAATATTGATCTATGAATCAGGATTATTAATCCCAATTTAATAATAATAATAATAATAATAATAATATTAATAATAAACATCTGTGATGTCTCGAATTGTTTACATAGTGTGCTCATCCGGTTTCTTAATATATCATAGTTACTTGTTGTGTGGCCAGGAGCAGGTTTGTGGTCTGCTACAGCTGGTACCAGCCAGTTTGTTGTAATATGATACACGTTACTAATTCTGGAGTCTATATTAACCTGGGCATTTCCATTATTGTGTACGCAATGATAACGTAAAGTTTCTATTATATATTGTATAGAATATTATAATTTTACTTTTTTTTTGTGGAGAGTATAAGTATGTTCCCTTAAACTAGTTGTCCCCTTTTTACCTGACATTAAGCAGGTACCCGAGGGTTTGGCCACCTTTGTAGTAGGTCGCATCCTGGGGAAGAGGACTTCAGGACCAGAATGGAAACAAGTCAACATTGACTGGATTTCCTGGGTTACTGTTGTAACTCAAATAGATTCTTCTTTGTCTTTATTTGCAGTTTATGGCACCTCTGTTGTATACAGCAGATGCTGTGTTGCTGAAGCATCTCAGATAAATTCCCACACCAGGGTTGTGGCACATTTTTATCTAATTATCTGAATTCTTGTGTTTAGGATCAACTTAGTCACCTGATTAACAGATACGTTGGGAAAATAGACACAAATGCAGTAAAGTGCGATCCTTTATGGGCTACATTTCACCTACACAGTGGGTGAAACGTGCCTTGATGAAGCCCTCTATATGGGTGAAACGTTGTCAATAAAGGATCGTATTATTCTGCATTAGTGTCTATTTTTCCATCGTATCGGTATTTTATACTATTTATCTCCAACACTGATACGTATTACTTTTAGAAGGTAAAACCAGTAAGAGAGTTCCACAGGATGAGATGTGGGGAAAACCCTGTTCATATCTTTAATAATACTTAAGTTTTAGTTTCCAGTATCAGATAATCTTAACTAGTCGAAGATAACAATGGTAAAATTATATACGTGTCGTGAATATTCGAGTTACATAAAAATTGGACTTACAGAATTATTAAGAGTGTTTTTCAAGAAGGGAAGGTTGATATACCATCCCACGATCTAAGAAACACCAGTTCATTATGCTACCCAGTCAGCCATGGAGAATGCTATGGTTGGTTACTTTATTTAGTTTAAAGCGTATCCACACACTCTACAACATTCACAATTTTCACCATTTTTTCACTGATAACAGTACCATCAACATTCACGTATCACCATCTACTTCCACCCTCATTACCATCAATGATCATAATATTATAATTTTCGTCATTTACTCTAACAACAAAACCATTTCACAATTTTTAGCGTTTTTCTCTAATATCAAGCTATGCTCTTCTCACAACACCTAAAAGTCACAACATATAACATCGTGAATCACTTACAACACTTTCCTTATGTGTCACAACTTTCAGTTACAACTCTTAGCAACAACATTCACAAAAACAATTATAATTCGACTTCGCGGTAGAACAGCGTCAGTATCTGATCCCTCGCGTTTTGTAGCTAAAATGGTGACTGATTCTTTTATACCCTCTAAAGAGAGGGTTGTCTATTAATTTTTATCACAAGGCACATGCTAGCAAACAACAATTTTCAACCTTATGAATTCTTCTACCAGACAGGAGTTAACACAGATGCCCCCCCCCCTACCAAAAACGATTAACCATCTGTCACTCACCCTCTTCTCTCTTTCATATGTTACAAAATATATGAAATTTGCGGTTAGAAGGGGCAGTGCTTCCCTGCAGAGAAGAGGGGGTCAGTGACAGATGATTAATCGTTTTTGGTAGGGAGGGGACATCTGTCTCTACTCCTGTCTGGTAGAAGAATTCATAAGGTTGATAAGGGAGATATAAACACCCTTATGAGTGAGGTACATTAAATCTAAATTTGTTTACACATAAATGTAAGGAAGTCGCATTTCATTTACTCCAGTCTGAAACAATCATGGTGAACTTGATCCGAGGAGTTAGAGCGCACCCCCCAGACATACATTAATACGAGAAAAAAAATTGACAACCCCCCAAACTTGACGCGAGGAGCGGGGGCCATATTTAATTTTTTTTTGTAAAGAAAGACGTTTATATATGGGCAAAAAGTGGAATGTGGTAATAGCATTTTAAATGCGAGGCGACGCGTCGAGGCAGAAATTAGGACACGATGTAACTAATGGCGGAGGACGGGGTGATGACCTGGTTGGCTCATTTAGAAAAGTGAGAACACAATAGAATGGTAAAGAAGGTGTATATATTGGGGTTATAGGGAAGGAGGCGTGTGTTGCTGGTTAGTGCCACACAGTGAAACACACACACACGGCACGCACGGAGGGCCCGGGTTCAATTCCCGGCGGGGTCGAAACATTTCGAAGTGTTTCGTTACACACACACACACATACAACAGGCCTAGTGTCTAATCGACATGTGCCTAGGACAAAATGGTAACTAACACGTGAGGCAGTATCGTTAAATAGTACTAGTGGCGGTCCTAGAATATTGTTAGCGGTCATTTTGAGTGATTGAACCAGTGAACACCATACCTACAAGAGTGTAACAACTTTCTAGAGTGTGAATAATGTGATATGGTCAAGAAATTTACAATTTAAATTTGAATGCTGGTGTTTTTACTGGAAGTTGTGTGTGTGGGGGAGGGGTAGCAAGCAGCTGGTCAGGCTGCTGCCACCAGTGTTGACACAAATAATCACAACAAACATATTTAATGGGTCAAGATTATGACCTTAAATAGAAATAAGTGCAGATATCTGGTCGGTGATGACAGTAGTGCAGTGATAAGGTCATAAATGAGTGATAAAGTAAAGAATGAAAGAAAAAACAGTAATCAAAATCTGCAGCAGTTGGTGTTACCAGAGTTGAGCTGTGAATACCCTTAATATCATCAGGGCCGTGATTGTCACAACAATACTGAACAAAAGAGTAAATACCTCGCTATTAATTTATTGTTTAAATTCTTCAAAAAAATAATTTATAGTGATCCCAGGATGGATTGATGGACAGGAGATTGAGACTCCGGCAGGCAGGTGTGAGCATCTTAGATTAGAATAAGAGGCGACAAGTGGTTTTAAGGGTTTGAAGCGCTGTTCTAATGAGGAAGATAACATCCATAAGAGGATTTAGTGAAACCGGTTAGCTGAACTCGTGGAGGTAAGTAGAGTGCTTGTACTATGAAAGAGGAGTGGCACTGTGGCAGCTTGGATTATCACCTTAATTGTTGTATCTGGACACTTCCGCAAGACAACTAGTGAATGAATGTTGGTGATATTTTACCTTCACGAAGGGTAACCTTTCCTTGGTCGGGAATGGCCCATGTCATATATATATATATATATATATATATATATATATATATATATATATATATATATATATATATATATATATATATATATATATATATATATATATTGTCAGGGAACGCCTTCCACCTGAACAAATAATAATGGAAAAAATAATAAAAACAAATAAAGACTCTTGGATATGAAACAAACTAAGAATTTTAAGTTTTTAATAAAATATATAAAAAAATAGGCCTTTGTGGTTCTGGCAGGATGGAGAGTAGGAGAATATAAGCCCAGGTTGAGTCTCTGATGTAGACGAGATGTTGGATGGTTATCCTGGGTAGTTAAGAATTCTCGTATGCCACTTGGTCGAGGTACGTAAGATTTTGAAGGAGCTAGATGTACGTCTCTCTGACTTGGGTTTTGTCTACTCTTCCGCTTCAAAATCTTACGTACCTCGACCAAGTGGCATACGAGAATTCTTAACTACCCAGGATAACCATCCAACATCTCGTCTACATCAGAGACTCAACCTGGGCTTATATTCTCCTACTCTCCATCCTGCCAGAACCACAAAGGCCTATTTTTTTATATATTTTATTAAAAACTTAAAATTCTTAGTTTATTTCATATCCAAGAGTCTTTATTTGTTTTTATTATTTTTTCCATTATTATTTGTTCAGGTGGAAGGCGTTCCCCTGACAATATATATATATTTATTTCAACACGTCGGCCGTTTCCCACCGAAGCAGGGTGGCCCAAAAGAAAAAACGAAAGTTTCTCCTTTTACATTTAGTAATGTATACAGGAGAAGGGGTTACTAGCCCCCTGCTCCCGGCATTTTAGTCGCCTCTTACGACACGCATGGCTTACGGAGGAAGAATTCTGTTCCACTTCCCCATGGAGATAAGAGGAAGAAAAAGAACTAGTAAGAAAATAGAAGAAAACCCAGAGAAGTGTGTGTATATATATATGCTTGTACATGAATGTGTAGTGTGACCTAAGTGTAAGTAGAAGTAACAAGTCATACCTGAAATCTTGCATGTTTATGAGACAGAAAAAAGACATTACAGGCTTTCGTTTTACACTCACTTGGCAGGAAGGTAGAACCTCCCTGGGCGGTTGCTGTCTACCAACCTACTACCTAGGATATATATATATATATATATATATATATATATATATATATATATATATATATATATATATATATATATATATTTATATATATATATATATATATATAGGTAATAGGCTAGTAGACAGCAACCACCAGGAGGTACTACTCCTGCCAAGTGAGTGTGAAACGTAAACCTGTAATTATTTTACATGATGGTAGGACTGCTGGGGTCTTTTTTTGTCTCATAGACACGCTAAAATTCTTTTACACTTTCATGGGAAAGTGGAAAAGAATTTTTCCACCGCATGCCGTGCTTCCCGCATGCCGTGCTTCCCGCATGCCGTGCTTCCCGCATGCCGTGCTTCCCGCATGCCGTGCTTCCCGCATGCCGTGCTTCCCGCATGCCGTTCTTCCCGCATGCCGTGCTTCCCACATGCCGTGCTTCCCGCATGCCGTGCTTCCCGCATGCCGTGCTTCCCGCATGCCGTGCTTCCCGCATGCCGTTCTTCCCGCATGCCGTGCTTCCGCATGCCGTGCTTCCGCATGCCGTGCTTCCGCATGCCGTTCTTCCGCATGCCGTTTTTCCCCGCATGCCGTGCTTCCGCATGCCGTGCTTCCCGCATGCCGTTCTTCCCGCATGCCGTGCTTCCCACATGCCGTGCTTCCCGCATGCCGTGCTTCCCGCATGCCGTGCTTCCCACATGCCGTGCTTCCCGCATGCCGTGCTTCCCGCATGCCGTGCTTCCCACATGCCGTGCTTCCCGCATGCCGTTCTTCCCGCATGCCGTGCTTCCCGCATGCCGTGCTTCCCGCATGCCGTTCTTCCCGCATGCCGTGCTTCCCACATGCCGTGCTTCCCACATGCCGTGCTTCCCACATGCCGTGCCTTGCTCCCGCCAGGAGCAAGGGGCTAGTAACCCCTTCTGTATAAATTACTAAATTTAAAAAGAAAAACTTATATTTTTCTTTTTAGGTCACCCTGCCTCTGTGGGATCCGGCCGGTTGGTTGAAAAAAATATATATTTATTTATTTATTGATATAGTGAGAGAGGCAGGCTTCATGGAGTTCATACAATTAATTGCTATTGTCTTACTCAGGTTTCAATTATTGCTATATTTATATACATTTACTCACCAACAAAAGTATGAACAAATATATCTCTTGGCACTCAAACCAAAAGCAAAGAATTCAAATAAATCTTAAGAAAAAAACAAGTGATAATTCCTCAAAGACGGAGAGATGAGCTTCCACTCGACGAACCAGAAACCTATATTGTGGCGGTGTTTCCAATGTTGAGTGACGGTCACTAACCGCCTCAGTGTTCACCCAGACACCACCTGGGCACCGCACCCGGGGTTACTTATTCTCTGTGAGTTCTCTCTCTCTCTCTCTCTCTCTCTCTCTCTCTCTCTCTCTCTCTCTCTCTCTCTCTCTCTCTCTCTCTCTCTCTCTCTCTCTCTCTCTCTCTCTCTCTCTCTCCATTTAATTCTCTCATATTTTGTATTTCGTACATATATATTCTTTCATAGTCTGCATGTTGTGTTTTCCTTTATATTAGTTATTTAGAACATTTCTTTATATGTTGTTATTATAATCAAGGGGGAGCGCTGAACCCGTAGGATTATGCAGCGCCTGTGGGGGGATGTGGAAGGTATTCAGGCTTAATTCAAGGAACTGGAGCACAGATCCAATTGCCTAGATCAAGAGCCCCTCACCAGCGTCAAGGAACCTCCCTTGAGGGGATTTCTTTAAATAGTGATATACATTTCATGCATACTCTAGCCTCAAAATCCTTTGATTATAATGAACTTGTCGGTTGAATCCAGATTTTGATGGTCATGAACAAAGGTGTTTAATTTTTTTAATTGTTACGCTTTAAAATGAAGACCCACGCAGAGTGATCGATACCTGAGAGATAGATAGGTTTTTCAAGTGACACTCGGAGACATTCTGTTCGAGTGATCCTCAGGAATAGGCTAGTCGAGTGGCACTCAGGGATAGACTATTTGAGAAACATGAGATATTCTATTCGAGTGATACTCAGGGATAGGCTGTGTATTCACACTCAGAGACAGGATGTTTGAGTGGTACTCGGGGAGAGTTTTAGTGTTAAGTGAATGTAGTACTGTGAGATGTTCCACGTAAGTGTAAACAATACTGATATCGATAAGTGTATTGATTATGATGCAATCTTATTATTGTACATTTAAATCACAGTGTTTGCTGACGAGTAGATGATGTGTAGATGATATGTAGATGATGTTTGGTTGATGTATAAATGTGTGGCTGAAATATAGGTTAGGAAGGGACACATAAACCAACGAGTCGAGTACCGATAAGCCAGCAGTCACTACTGTCGTGGATCCTCATAGTGCCATCAGCTACCCTGTCTTCCACATAGTGCCATCGGCTACCCTATCTTCCCCACAGTGCAATCGGCTACCCTATCTTCCCCACAGTGCCATCGGCTACCCTATCTTCTCGTATCATTAGAGAGACAGTCTGGTCGCACCCTCGTTGTAGTGTCATCACCAATGAACGGGTCATCTTATGACAAAGGCCCGTGTCAGGGTTTTTGCCTGACGAATAAACTAACAAGACCATTTAAGTAGGAAGACGTCACTGAGCACTTGGTAGTAAACCAACATACCAAGAAGCGTCTGCTTCTGCTGCTATGAATTCCTCTACTTGTGGTTATATTGCATCCATCACTGTCTCGATCACTACAACTGCTATTACTAGCTCTATTGCTAGTACTATGATGTTACTAACTCTCTTAGTATCTCTCAGGAGACAGCTCTTTATGTCTGCCTCCCGAAGAATGAAGATAGCAATTGTCTTACCATTTGACAGAGATCTGCAAGATTACATTTTAGGACAAGAAATGCGACACAAGTCCAGGTTTTCATATGCCAATGAAGATCTATGTGGATTGTTACGCAGTTATTCGGGATGACATTACTAGTTGATGTAAAGTTTAGCGCTTCTGTTTGATTATAATAATAATAATAGTTGATGTAAAACAACTTCATACACTATTTCTCTGATAAACTGGAATAATCTTCCCGGGATTGCTATTGATGAGAGGCGGGATGAGCACTTTCTCTCTTACGAATATAACTTTAATATTTTCTACATGTGTCACCTTGACGGGTTTGATATAACCTGGAGGGTATTCCAGGGATCAACGCCCCCGAGGCCCGGTCCATGACCAGACCTCCCTGTGAAAAAGGGCCTGATAAACCAGGCTGTTATTGCTGGCCGCACGTAATCCAACGTACGAACCAAAATTCGGCTGATCCGGCACCGACTTTAAGTATCTGTCCAGCTCCCTCTTGAAGACAGCCAGGGACCTATTGGTAATTCCCCTTATGCACGGTGGGAGGCTGTTGAACAGTCTTGGGCCCCGGACACTTATGGTGCTTTATCTTAGTGTACCAATGGCGCCCCTACTTTTATTGGGGGTATTTTGCACCGCCTGCCCAGTCTTTTACAACAGTCTTTTACAACAATAATAATATTAATATTATTATTATTATTATTAAGACATACTAATTACTACTAATATTGCTACTACTACTACTAATAGTTAATGTCTTTTTTTCCTCTCCCAGCAGGAAAATACAGTTGAAGGAGCAGCAGACTATGTTGTTACGGTGGTTGTTGTTGGTGGCGGTGATGGTGTCGTCCCTGGACGACGCCCAAGGTATGTTAGTAGCGAGGTTGATATTGGTAGTGTTTTGTTCGTCAGGAAATAGGACAAGTGTCTCCTGAAACTCTTCTTTCTTGTTTGAAGAATCATTAAGCCGTTAAGTATCCGCTGGCCTTCTAGAAGTTTATTGGTATTCCCGTGTTCCTGACTGATGTGGTCACTTCTATATTTAGGGAGGATGCGAGTGTCTGAAAGTGTCTTAACACACTGGAGAGTGACCATGTTAGATGGTTTTTCTACATAGTCTCTCCCTATATATATGTCGTGCCGAATAGGTAAAACTTGTGATTTTGGCTTGCCGAATAAGGCAAGCGAAAATTTGTGTATGCAATAATTTCGCAAAAATCATTCTGAATTTAACGAAAAAAATATATTTCATTGTGTTTGTTTACTATTAAATTATTGTAAACTTATCTAAAATATATTTAGGTGGATTAGCCTAAATTAAATTGCGCTTGTTTTAATAAGGTTAGGTAAGTTTTCTAAGGTTCTTTTGGTACAAAATTATTATTTTTTTACATTAACATAAATTAAAAAAATATATCTTTAAACGTATAAGAGAAAATTTTAGAAAGGACTTAATTTTAGATGAGTTCTTGCTAATTGACCAGTTTTACCTAATCGGCACGACATATATATATATATATATATATATATATATATATATATATATATATATATATATATATATATATATATATATATATATATATATATATATATATATATGGTGATATATATATATATATATATATATATATATATATATATATATATATATATATATATATATATATATATATGTCGTGCCGATTAGGTAAAACTTGCAATTTTGGCTTAAATAGCAACGCTCACCTTGCCATATAAGACAAGCGAAAATTTGTGTATGCAATAATTTCGCCAAAATCATTCTGAACCTAACGAAAAAAATATATTTAATTGTGTTTGTTTATTATTAAATTAATGTTAACGTATCTAAAATATATTTAGTTGGGTTAGGCTAAATTAAATTGCATTTGTTGTAATAAGGTTAGGTAGGTTTTAAAAGTTTCGTTTGGTACAAAATTGTAAATTCTTACATTAACATAAATGAAAAAAATATATCTTTAAACGTATAAGAGAAAATTTTAGAAAGGACTTAATTTTAGATGAGTTCTTGCTAATTGACCAGTTTTACCTAATCGGCACGACATATATATATATATATATATATATATATATATATATATATATATAAGGTGGCAGTGATATATATATATATATATATATATATATATATATATATATATATATATATATATATATATATATATATATATATATATATATATGTCGTGCCGATTAGGTAAAACTTGCAATTTTGGCTTAAATAGCAACGCTCACCTTGCCATATAAGACAAGCGAAAATTTGTGTATGCAATAATTTCGCCAAAATCATTCTGAACCTAACGAAAAAATATATTTAATTGTGTTTGTTTATTATTAAATTAATGTTAACGTATCTAAAATATATTTAGTTGGGTTAGGCTAAATTAAATTGCATTTGTTGTAATAAGGTTAGGTAGGTTTTAAAAGTTTCGTTTGGTACAAAATTGTAAATTCTTACATTAACATAAATGAAAAATATATCTTTAAACGTATAGAAAAATTTTAGAAAGGACTTAATTTTAGATGAGTTCTTGCTAATTGACCAGTTTTACCTAATCGGCACGACATATATATATATATATATATATATATATATATATATATATATATATATATGTCGTGCCGATTAGGTAAAACTGGTCAATTAGCAAAACTCATCTAAAATTAAGTCTTTTCTAAAATTTTCTCTTATACGTTTAAAGATATATTTTTTTCATTTATGTTAATGTAAGAATTTATAATTTTGTACCAAAAGAAACTTTGAAAACCTATCTAACCTTATTACAACAAGCGCAATTTATTTTAGCCTAACCAAACTAAATATATTTTAGATACGTTAACATTAATTTAATAATAAACAAACACAATGAAATAATTTTTTTTCGTTATGTTCAGAATGATTTTGGCGAAATTATTGCATACACAAATTTTCACTTATCTTATATGGCAAGGTTAGCGTTGCTATGTATTTATTCCCATTCAATAACTAGAGAATGCCTGGTCTTATGGGTTACAAAATATTAACGCTGATGCATTCCATAAGAAGGAAGACACCCAGTAAGTCTAGGCTATCTAGGAGCAAATCTGAAATTTCAATGAAACTGATAAAAAAATTGAAATCGTTGGACTCTTGAACAGTTACTGGAGAATGTCTTTTCTAATTGCCCTAATGGGTTGTATTAAAGAAAGGCTTGGCTTTTAATTTGAGCTTTGTAAATTTTAAATTTTATTAACTGAACTGCAAAAATAGAACAGAACTGCAGAAATAAACTAGAGAAATAGTATTGAAAACTCGCGTTTTTAATTTCCAACGGTTTAATGAACTCTTAAAACTTTATGCTAGAGCCGCCACGTTGTTAGGTACAGTGACCTTGTCTAACACTAACTTGTTCCAAGTCTTTCATTCTAAACTACAAAATTTGGTATGTTGATCGGCTTCAGTATTTCAATATTAGTGTATTCTGTTTAGAAGGATGACGTTGTTAAGGAAATGTGTAAGTGCCATTTTGCCACTTTTAATAGTATTACAGTGTTTTGCATTACATAACTGGATTATGTTTCCTGGATGCGACTTGCTTGCCTTGATGTTGGTGAGGGGTTTTTGATCTATGAAACTGGAGTTTATCCTGACCTTTCTTGGGTCAGATGTGACTGCCTCCCATTCCACAGGTGCTAAATTATCCTTACGGGCTGAGCGCTTTCCTCTAAGTGAATAAAATAAAGCGATTGTGAACGGCATTATTATTTATTGGCTGATGCATCGTGTGTAGTGGATAAAACGTTTCTTGGGTATAGGCTGTAGCGGATTTTGTTGGATTGTGTGCAACTGGAAAAATGCATCTTACGGTCACCATTAAACTTTTCGTGCTGATGTGTTTACCTCGAAGGAGTGTAAATTTTTGTTGATTAGATTTGTTTCTGTGGAATAACTTGAGAATCTGTCTTCTGATCAGAAATAAATCATAGTGTTTGACTTTATTGGGTTATCGTAGATTAGGTTAGGAAAGATTCGTCAGGAAACAGGGCAAGTGTTTCCTGACGCGGGTAATGTACTTTATTTGCACATACCATCTGTGTACCCTCAAGACAATGGTTAAAATTTGGTATATTGTGTTCCCAAGCCTTAAATAAAACTTATTTAAATCTTAAATGCTGGTCCTTCTTTCGTAGAAAAACGTTTACTGATTTTGGCCTGTGTAGGTCCCAATGTATCTATATTGAAGAACTTGTGGAAATTGAAATGCTGCTTTTCTTGCAACAATTTCTTATTCTGATGTACTTTAGGATATTAATCTCTGAGATAACAAGAGAATACTTCTTCAGTGTACCTTCAAAGCTGGTTTTTATTGGTGCAAACTTTGAATTAGATTTGGGATGCTTATATATTAAATATTAGTTTTCATGTGATGACTTACAAATTTACTTTCCATGTGATGACTTTTTAATACTGCTCCTCATTACATAACTTCAAATCTACAACGCTAATGTTTAAATTCATTAGACTCACATGCTGTACTCTGCACAATTCCTGTTATGTACACTTAGGCAGATAGTTTTCTACGATAGTTCATTAACCGTAATACTTTACAGTAGTTTGTACGCTTGTGGCATACATCTTATCTGGTGAGAAACTCTGCCACAGCCTCAAATGCACTTCAGACTCTTCACAACCAATCACCCTAAGAAACAGTAGTAATTTCGACTGTTTATAGCCGGTCAATATGTCACTCTTGGTAACAGATTCGTCAGTGGATTCTTCACATAATATTTTACACATCTTATTTAGCAAATTTCAAGATTTATGTTACTGAGGTTTGGTTAAGTTTGGCTATGTTAGATAGTCGTTCGTCAATAAAAAATTATATAACACACCTCCAATGAATGAAATATAAGAAATAGGCGATAAAATGTTTTGAAACACTATCCCGAACGCACTAGAAAATAGTCAGATAATCACTGCTTAAGGCTCGTGAGCGGTTACCCATTTGATCGTCCTAGCAATTGTAAAGTAGCGACTGTTATTAAAAGGATAGGCTACTCTCTATATTGGCTACAAAGCTTGGTAACAGTAATCCATACAGAGGGACCTAAATTCTAAGATATCTGTACCTGGTTTCATAACTGAGATCTGAAGAGATTGGGAAAAGGTTTCGAATAACACCGCGTTCACCTTCCTTGAGGGTTTGTGGGGAGAGTTATTTAAGAAAAAGCTAATTTAATTAGTGTTCGACCCAGCTTTGTAATTTAAGACCATTTCGAACATAATATTTCTTTTAAAGCTTGTAAGAACCTTTTCTATGTAAACAAGACAATTTAGCCTGTTTCTATAGTAAGAGCAGATTTTAGATCAAGTTTTGTTTTGCCATCCATTGTTGTTTGAGTGGGTTATAACACGTTTTCAGATGATCCAAGATCGCCATTCCAGGTGGATTCCAGTGAAAAAAAATTTGCGTAGCTGTTAAAGTAAGACTTTTTTCCAGACTGTATATACTATTTGTCACAGTAAGCACTTTATTAAAACTTCGCAGTCACTTCCATTGTATTTTGCGTTCATAAGATGCATATAAGATGTGCATGTAATATTGACAAAACACTTATTCATGTTTTTTTCTCTATCAGGACGCAGGCCACAAGGCAGGCCACAAGGCAGGCCACAAGGCAGGCCACAAGGCAGGCCACAAGGCAGTCCACAAGGCAGGCCACAAGGCAAGCCACAAGGCAAGCCACAAGGCAGGCCACAAGGCAAGCCACAAGGCAAGCCACAAGGCAAGCCACAAGGCAAGCCACAAGGCAGGCCACAAGCTGGTGGGTGTAGCTGCGTGTATCTTGTAGAATGCGCTCCACATCTTAACGAGGTACATTCGTGATATATTACTGGCAGTATGTAGTGGACTAATAACACATTCTTTTCTAATGATGCAGGCATATGGCTTAAAGCCCAGGTGGTGGTTATGACTGTGTTTTCTCTGGACTTTGACAATACGGAGACAATACGGATGGCAGTATGAATTTGACTAATGATATTTGTTGTCAGTTGTCGATGAAGGCGATCCATTAAGTAGACAAGGGCGCAGTCCAAGAGGAGAGCCCTCCTTGCCGAAATCCCTCATCTGACAGAGACTTGCTTTATCACTTATAAAAGAAACTAATCAAATGAACAAATTATGATATTAATTTTGAAACTTCACTAAGCCTCAACTTCGGTAAATCCTTCCTTTACAACTTGGACCACCTCTATTCCGAATGACTCATGCAAGTTTGATACTTGTCTTCCAATATAACATTAAAACAATGATCTAGCGAGCTCGTTTTTGCGACTTCAAATAACGACTTCTCAAACCAGTCTTCTACTGTAAGTTGGTAAGGTTAGCTGCCGCCACTCTAAAGTTTTCACAGAGAACCCCTCGTGCCAACATAGGCAGTGCCAGAGTATAGTTCTGGTCCCAGGTTCAGTAAATTTCTTATTGTAGCCGTCATAGCCAGTTCTCTTGCATGGAGGACTTGCAGAATTATATATATATATATATATATATATATATATATATATATATATATATATATATATATATATATATATATATATATAGAGAGAGAGAGAGAGAGAGAGAGAGAGAGAGAGATCGCAGTCAGCAGGACTCGATACTGCTTCTGAGAAGGACAAGATTCCCAGGCAGCGCTCTTATCCACTTGGCCACACAAATGCCACATAAACTGGGCAGTCTGGTCCACAATCCATGTTTCTTTCCCAGCCCGGGCACATCAGTGAGCCTCAAGCATGGATTCAAGCCATTTCAATCTCCTCCTGTATGTTCTGACCTCTCAAGCGATTTTTATATCAATGCACCACGCA
The DNA here is from genome assembly GCA_009830355.1 of Cherax destructor. Classification (NCBI taxonomy): domain Eukaryota; kingdom Metazoa; phylum Arthropoda; class Malacostraca; order Decapoda; family Parastacidae; genus Cherax; species Cherax destructor. The sequence continues at coordinate 10,579 of WNWK01018744.1, read as the reverse complement.
TAAACAAGCTTGTATATACAGAGAAAAAGCGCAGTCAGCAGGACTCGATACTGCTACTGAGGCGCTTGTTTCTGAGTGGTGCATTGATATAAAAATCTCTTGAGAGGTCAGAACATACAGGATATTGAAAGATCTTGAATTCTTCCTCCATGCGTGTCGTAAGAGGAGACTAAAATGCCGGGAGCAAGGGGGTAGTAACCCCTTCTCCTGTATACATTACTAAAGTTAAAAAAGATCAACTTTTGTTTTTCTTTTTGGGCCACTCTGCCTCGGTGGGATATGGATAAATATAGATTTAGAAAGATATAGTAAAACATTGGGTTCGCTCAAGATTTGAAGTTGAGACGAGAAAACTGCCAAATAACATAATTGAAAAGAGCACTTTGGGTAGCTTCAAAAAAAAAGGTTAGAGCGACATGGTTGCGTATGAACCTGATCTACAAGGACTCAAGAGCAACTTCAGTAATGAGACATATATTACGGCTTGATAAAATCCTAGAGAACGAAATGTAGCGGCAAAGTTAGTAGGTTTAATGTAGTGTTTATTCTTATGCTCTTATTCAGATCCAGCAAACGTGTGACCTGGGTGGTGGCGTTACTGGGGTCTGCTGCCCTGTGTCTGCTGCTGCCGTTGGTAAGTACCTCGTAGTTTATAAACAAACTTTTAGAGTTAAAGCGTATAAATACTTTGTCGTTTCGCCTTAAGCTATGCATGTCTGATGTACGCTCGGTGTTTATTCATTTTTAGTCCTAGAAAGTGCTAGATCTATTTAGTACATACACAGCTGATTTTTTGACTCGCGAGGACATAGCAGTCATTAAAACAAATGCTGAACAATTTGCCCTCGGGCTCTGATTGGGAGTAAGGACATACAATACAGTGATTGGCGACGTTTCATCCACTCGAGTCAACCATATGGTAATGACCAGAGTGGGCGAAACGTTGTCAAAAAAAAATCAGCATATATGTGTCGTACCGAATAGGTAAAACTTGTGATTTTTGGCTTAAATAGCAACGCTCTTCTTGCCGAATAAGGCAAGCGAAATTTTGTGAATGCAATAATTTCGCAAAAATCATTCTGAACCTAACGAAAAAAATATATTCCATTTGTTTATTAAATTATTGTAAACTTTTCAAAAATATATTTAGTTGGATTAGGGTCAATTTTCTAAGGTTCTTTTGGTACAAAATTATTAATTTTTGCATTAACATAAATGACAAAAAATATATCTTTAAACGTATAAGAGATTTTTTTTAGAAAGAACTTAATTTTAAATGAGTTCTTGCTAATTGACCAATTTTACCTATTCTGCACGACACATGCATTTGAGAGTCCTTACCACACCATTACATTCCTTCTGCTTAAGAATTATTATTGTTATATGTTAACGGTATACAAAACCAAAGAGTAGATGAATAAGAGACGTTTAACACTTAGGTATGTTTAAGGTGGAGACGTTTCTCCAACCAGTAGCTTTTATCAATCCAATACAGAGAATAATACTTGAGACGCTGGAAGATATGAAGAAACGGTTTAGGGTAATCAGTCCCTCGGTCTTGAAGACGATATAAGACGTGAAGTATTAGTTTGAGGTGATCAGTCTTGAAAGATGTTCAGCCTGTCATTTGATAAATATAAAGTAGATATCCGAGGACCGAGAGTTGTATACGGGAGAGGAGAGGTGAAGCAGTTAGAGACGTCTCACAGGTGGGTGAAGTCCACTAGTAGAAATAGGCTGTGCAAACAGGCCGTGCAAATAGGCTAGGCAAGTGTTAGAATTGTGGAAAAAATTCTCTGTTCCAAGATGTTGCTTTGTCAGGTATTATATATTTATGGTATACAAACAAATAAGCAGTTGAATGAGAGATATGTGTTACACTTGGGCATCATAAATGTTGAGACGTTTCGCCAGCTAGTGGCTATATCAGTCCAGTATAGAGACTACTACTGGAGACGGTGGAGGACTTGAAGTAATTTGAGGTGGTCAGTTCCCTCAGCCTTGAGGAATCTCTTGGAGACTGTGGAATATGTGAAGATTCTTCAAGACTCAGGGACTGATCACCTCAAAACTACTTTTCACCGTCTTCAGAATTATTCTCTGCATTAGTTGGCGAAACGTCTCCACATTTAACATACCCAAGTGTTGCACATATATTTTCTTAAATTATTATTATTATTATTATTATTATTATTATTATTATTATTATTATTGGTAGCCTCAAATCGTGGATCGTGGATATCATGTAGCACTTAGAGAATGGCAAGTAATCAGATTCAATCCCAGGAAAGGGTGGGCCCTTTCAATTCTTTTCATCAGTTGAAAGTAGTCAGGGATACTCATTCCCGAGAAGGCGACTAAAGACATTAGGCCAAACTCGCCGGTTCGGCTTAATCGGCACGATATATATATATATATATATATATATATATTATATATTTTTTCTGTCTCATAAACACGCTGGATAACAGGTATATCTAGCTACTTCTACTTACACTTTAGGTCACACTACACTGGCATACACATGCATATATATACATACACACATCTAGGTTTTTCTTCTTTTTCTTAATAGCTCTTGTTCTTTTTATTTTCTCTATTGTCCATGGGAAGTGGAAAGAATCTTTCCTCCGTAAGCCATGCGTGTCGTATGAGGCGACTAAGATGCCGGGAGCAATGGGCTAGTAACCCTTCTCCTGTACAAATCTACTAAAAATGAGAAGAAGAAAAACTTTATAAAATTGGGTTGTCTGAATGTGCGTGGATGTAGTGCGGATGATAAGAAAGAGATGATTGCCGATGTTATGAATGAAAAGAAGTTGGATGTCCTGGCCCTAAGCGAAACAAAGCTGAAGGGGGTAGGCGAGTTTCAGTGGGGAGAAATAAATGGGATTAAGTCAGGAGTATCTGAGAGAGTTAGAGCTAAGGAAGGGGTAGCAATAATGTTGAAGGATCAGTTATGGAAGGAAAAGAGGGAATATAAATGTGTAAATTCAAGGATTATGTGGATTAAAATAAGGGTCGGATGCGAAAAGTGGGTCATAATAAGCGTGTATGCACCTGGAGAAGAGAGGAGTGTAGAGGAGAGAGAGAGATTTTGGGAGATGTTAAGCGAATGTATAGGAACTTTTGAACCAAATGAGAGAGTAATTGTGGTAGGGGACCTAAATGCTAAAGTGGGAGAAACATGCAGAGAGGGTGTAGTAGGTAAGTTTGGGGTGCCAGGTGTAAATGATAATGGGAGCCCTTTGATTGAACTTTGTATAGAAAGGGGTTTAGTTATAGGTAATACATATTTTAAGAAAAAGAGGATAAATAAGTATACAAGATATGATGTAGGGCGTAATGACAGTAGTTTGTTGGACTATGTATTGGTAGATAAAAGACTGTTGAGTAGACTTCAGGATGTACATGTTTATAGAGGGGCTACAGATATATCAGATCACTTTTTAGTTATAGCTACAGTGGGAGTAAAAGGTAGATGGGATACAAGGAAAATAGAATCAGTAAGTAAAAGAGAGGTGAAGGTTTATAAACTAAAAGAGGAGGCAGTTAGGGTAAGATATAAACAACTATTGGAGGATAGATGGGCTAGTGAGAGTGTAGGCAATGGGGTCGAAAATGTATGGGGTAGATTTAAAAATGTAGTGTTAGAGTGTTCAGCAGAAGTTTGTGGTTACAGGCGAGTGGGTGCAGGAGGGAAGAGGAGCGATTGGTGGAATGATGATGTAAAGAGAGTAGTAAGGGAGAAAAAGTTAGCATATGAGAGGTTTTTACAAAGTAGAAGTGATGCAAGGAGGGAAGAGTATATGGAGAGAAAAGAGAGGTTAAAAGAGTGGTGAAGCAATGTAAAAAGAGAGCAGATGAGAGAGTGGGTGAGATGTTATCAGCAAATTTTGTTGAAAATAAGAAAAAGTTTTGGAATGAGATTAATAAGTTGAGGAAGCCTAGAGAACAAATGGATTTGACAGTTAAAAATAGGAGAGGAGAGTTATTAAATGGAGAGTTAGAGGTATCGGAAGATGGAGAGAATATTTTGAGGATTTGTTAAATGTTGATGAAGACAGGGAAGCTGTGATTTCGTGTGTAGGGCAAGGAGGAATAACATCTTGTAGGAGTGTGGAAGAGCCAGTTGTGGGTGTAGGGAAGTTCGTGAGGCAGTGGGTAGAATGAAAGGGGTAAGGCAGCTGGGATTGATGGGATAAAGATAGAAATGTTAAAAGCAGGTGGGGATATAATTTTGGAGTGGTTGGTGCTATTATTTAATAAATGTATGGAAGAGGGTAAGGTACCTAGGGATTGGCAGAGAGCGTGTATTGTTCCTTTGTATAAAGGCAAAGGGGACAAAAGAGAGTGCAAAAATTATAGGGGAATAAGTCTGTTGAGTGTACCTGGTAAAGTGTATGGTAGAGTTATTATTGAAAGAATTAAGAGTAAAACAGAAAGCAGGATAGCAGATGAACAAGGGGCTTTAGGAAGGTAGGGTGTGTAGACCAAGTGTTTACAGTGAAACATATAGGTGAACAGTATTTGGATAAGGGTAAAGATGTTTTTGTGGCATTTATGGATTTGGAAAAGGCGTATGATAGGGTAGATAGGGGGCAATGTGGCAGATGTTGCAGGTGTATGGAATAGGAGGAAGGTTACTGAAAGCAGTGAAGAGTTTTTATGAGGATAGTGAGGCTCAGGTTAGAGTGTGTAGGAGGGAAGGGGACTATTTCCCAGTAAAAGTGGGCCTTAGACAAGGATGTGTGATGTCACCGTGGTTGTTCAATATATTTATAGATGGGGTTGTAAGAGAAGTGAATGCGAGGGTCTTGGCAAGAGGTGTTGGGCTAAAAGATAAAGAAGCAAATACAAAGTGGGAGTTGTCACAGTTGCTTTTTGCTGATGACACTGTGCTTTGGGAGATTCTGAAGAGAAGCTGCAGAGGTTGGTGGATGAATTTGGTAGGGTGTGTAAAAGAAGAAAATTGAAAGTGAATATAGGAAAGAGTAAGGTGATGAGGATAACAAAAAGAATAGGTGACGAAAGATTGGATATCAGATTGGAGGGAGAGAGTATGGAGGAGGTGAATGTATTCAGATATTTGGGAGTGGACATGTCGGCGGATGGGTCTATGAAGGATGAGGTGAATCATAGAATTGATGAGGGAAAAGGGTGAGTGGAGCACTTCGGAGTCTGTGGAGACAAAGAACCTTGTCCATGGAAGTAAAGAGGGAATGTATGAGAGTATAGTTATACCAACGCTCTTATATGGGTGTGAAGCATGGGTGATGAATGTTGCAACGAGGAGAAGGCTGGAGGCAGTGGAGATGTCATGTCTGAGGTCAATGTGTGGTGTGAATATAATGCAGAGAATTCGGAGTTTGGAAATTAGGAGGAGGTGCGGGATTACCAAAACGATTGTTCAGAGAGCTGAGGAGGGGTTGTTGAGGTGGTTTGGACATGTAGAGAGAATGGAACGAGACAGAGTGACTTCGAGAGTGTATAAATCTGTAGTGGAGGGAAGGCGGGGTAGGGGTCGGCCTAGGAAAGGTTGGAGGGAGGGGTAAAGGAAGTTTTGTGTGCGAGGGCTTGGACTTCCAGCAAGCATGTGTGAGCGTATTTGATAGGAGTGAATGGAGGCATATGGTTTTAATACTTGACGTGCTGTTGGAGTGTGAGCAAAGTAACATTTATGAAGGGATTCAGGAAACCGGCAGGCCGGACTTGAGTTCTGGAGATGGGAAGTACAGTGCCGGCACTCTGAAGGAGGGTGTTAATGTTGCAGTTTTATAACTGTAGTGTAAAGCACCCTTCTGGCAAGACAGTGATGGAGTGAATGATGATGAAAGTTTTTCTTTTTCGGGCCACCCTGTCTTGGTGGGAATCGGCCGATGTGTTAATAAAAAAAAAAAAATATATATATATATATATATATATATATATATATATATATATATATATATATATATATATATATATATACTATATATATATATATATATATATATATATATATATATATATATATATATATATATATATATATATATATATATATACACACTCAATTTTATATGTTTTAGGCGAATTTTTCATTATCGATGTTAACCTAACAGTAGACTTTTCCTTCGAGATAATCCAGATGTTGCGTTTACAGGTGCTCCAGGCGCGAGTGTCACCACCAGGAGGGTTTTCTCTCCTGCAAGTACCAGTGCCAGTTTACCATCTCTGGATTCCGTCATTATGAGGCAGTCTTTTACTGCTGGACTCAACTTTGCCAGCACTATTAATCAGATCGAGCAGAGCCTTATGCAGTAAGCAACTTTTAGGAAAGAGAGAGAGAGAGAGAGAGAGAGAGAGAGAGAGAGAAGAATAACTAAAGTTATGTATAATTTAGTTGATTATGGTTTAATAACTGAAAACACAAGATTAATGTTTCTCATGAACTATGCACTCAGTGTTCTGTGTCCACCCAACACAGGAACTCCATCGTCCTGCCCAGGTTCTCACCGGCAGGTCAACATCTTCGATTCTTCATCATTGACGATGGAGCGAGGGCAATGGATCGCAACGCCATGGCTATTATCGCCGCTTCTAGACAACTAGTAAATGAGTATGTAGGAAAAAATGGCTGTAGATGTTTATTAATAGGCTTACCTGGAGTTTACCTGGAGAGGGTTTCCGGGGTCAACGCCCCCGCGGCCAGGTCTGAGACCAGGCCTCATGGTGGATCAGGGTCTGATCAACCAAGCTGTTACTGTCGGCCGCACGCAAACTGCTTGGTAAAATTTCTAAAATAAACTCGGGATTCTAATCGTAATTTTGGCCAGAAACCTTTTACCTGATTTTGGCGATCCAGAGAGGTAATGTTTGCCGCATCTTGGGCTCCTAAGCTCCTAACTTATGTGTTTGAGGAGCTCGAGGAGCCATAGCCATAGTCTGGGGTTCTGGAATGTTCCCCGGGGTACTCAGAAGTAGCTCTTCATTTTTTTTTTCAACAAGTCGGCCGTCTCCCACCGAGGCAGGGTGACCCAAAAAGAAAGAAAATCCCCAAAAAGAAAATACTTTCATCATCATTCAACACTTTCGCCTCATTCGTACATAATCACTGTCTTTGCAGAGGCGCTCATATACTACAGTTTAGAATTAGTCCCTCCAAACTGTCACTATCCCAGACCCCTCCTTTAAAGTGCAGGCATTGTACTTCCCATTTCCAGGCCTCAAGTCCAACTAAATTAATAACCGGTTTCCCTGAATCCCTTCACTAAATATTACCTTGCTCACACTCCAACAGCTCGTCAGGTCCCAAAAACCATTCGTCTCCATTCACTCCTATCTAACACGCTCACACACGCTTGTCGTTACCCCCTCCCTCCAACCTTTTCGAGGACGACCCCTACCCCTCCTTCGTTCCCCTACAGATTTATATGCTCTCCAAGTCATTCTACTTTGATCCATTCTCTCTAAATGACCAAACCACCTTAACAACCTCTCTTCAGCCCTCTGACAAATACTTTTAGTAACTCCACACCTCCTAATTTCTACACTCCGAATTCTCTGCATAATATTTACACCACACATTGCCCTTAGACAGGACATCTCCACTGCCTCCAGCCTCCTCCTCGCTGCAGCATTTACAACCCAAGCTCTTCATATATTCTTAAATATATTCCTAAATATATTAATAAATATTGTCTACCAGTCTTCTCAATATAGATTAATATGCCTTATTTGGGTATCTTCTATGCCTTTCCGATAATATTTCTATGATCCAAATTTCTTTTTCGAATATCCTTTAACTGGTTATATAGTATGCTACCATTCACGACAGACGAAGCTCATATGAGTTTGGTGCGTATTAGCTACTTCTGTCGTGAATGGTAACATACTATATAACCCGGGGAGGACGGGGAGCATCGTAGGGAGGGTGACACACAGGCAGTTGCCTCACATTCAGAGACTGTGGCTGGTGTCAACCCGCTACTCTGTGACAAAACTTCCCCTCAATCCTTCAGTTGCTGCCTTGCAATATTGCATAGCTCTTGATGATGCACTGAGAAGTCTGAAAGTACTTGAGCTAAAGATTTCCACCCCCCCGTGGCTTGTCTTGCATATACTATGTATATATATATATATATATATAGTGAAACCTCGGTACTCGAACAATTCGGTACTCGAACTCTTTGGTAAAAAAATCGCTCGGTAGCCGACCGTTTGCTGGGCACTCAACCAAACACGACCTTCCAGAACATGTGCGTCAGTCTCCCCGCAGTTGTCGCTCACTCCAAAACTCCGCTGAACTTCACTGTAAACTATTTTATGTTTCTTAGCATTTTTGGGTTTTTTTTATATTTGTATAAATAAGTCACCATGGGGCCTAAGATGATTAGTGATAACAGCCAACCAAAAAGAAAATTGGTTAGAACGTTTTTGCCCTGATGTAAACACCGCCTCCTCCTCTCCATATAATATGGCTTTTATTATTAATTTCGGCCTCTTTATTGTGCTTTATGGTTATCTATCGTGTTTCTGATATCAAGTTGGAATAAATGTGATAGATAGATACCCTTTATTACTAATATTAGCGTAATTACACAACATTGTATTTCTTGAACATCAGCAAAAATCGGACATTTCCGCTACTTTGAGTTCAATTTCAAGGTACCTTTATTCTGTAAACCATTCAAAATAATCTTTATTTCTGTAATATTTCTTTCATTCTATCAAATGAGACCAAGAAAACGAGAATACAATCATAAATACCATACGAAAATACACCGCAAAGTCGCTGTTAGTGTATTTTTGGGGGTCTGAAACGGATTAATCTAATTTACATTATTCCTTATGGGAAAAATTCGTTCGGAACTCGAAAAGATCGGCACTCGAACAGCCTTCTGGAACGAATTAAGTTCGAGTACCGAGGTTCCACTGTATATATATATATATATATATATATATATATATATAGTCATACCTAATAGGTAAAACTGGTCAATTAGCAAGAACTCATTTAAAATTAAGGCTTTTCTAAAATTTTATCTTACACCCCTAAAGATATTTTTTTTTTCATTTATGTTAATGTAAAAATTAATAATTTTGTACCAAAAGGACCTTAGAAAACTTACCTAACCTTATTATAACAAGTGCAATTTAATTTAGCCTAATCCAACTAAATATATTTTAGATAAGTTTACAATAATTTAATAATAAACAAACACAATGAAATATATTTTTTTCGTTAGGTTCAGAATGATTTTTGCGAAATTATTGCATACACAAATTTTTGCTTACCTTATTCGGCAAGAATAGCGTTGCTATTTAAGCCAAAATAGCAAGTTTTACTAATTCGGCACGATATATATATATATATATATATATATATATATATATATATATATATATATATATATATATATATGTATTTATATATATGAGATGTAGAATAAGATTTCTTGCTATTTGCTTATGAATGCTAATTCTTCTTTTACATTTTTAGTTTTAGTTTAACACGGAATCAAGGATCATTTGGTCTGAGGAACATGCCGGTGAGGGGTACAAGTCTTGAAAGTTTGTGTCCTAGGGTTCCCACCTGTACCACTCCTAACTCCAAGTACCGCACAGCTGATGGATCCTGCAACAACCTTGCTAACCCATCCTGGGGCATGAGCAACACACCCACCCAAAGGATCTTACCACCAACTTATGAAGATGGTCAGTACTGAGAGACATTAATGGTCAATATTTAATGCTCGTAACACTTAATTATATTAAGATGAAAGAATTTTATTTCTCAGACTTGTTATCTTAGGAGGACAGTTTAAACCCGTTGGCTATTATATAGTGCCTAAGGAATGAGAGGCAATCAGATTTTATCCAAGGAAGGCGAGGACAGCTTCATTTCCTTGGACCAAGAGTTATTTCCCAGCAACAAGGCATCTCCCCCTTGAAGGGTCGTTTGTCAGGAGCAATGGGGAAAAAATTCTCCGGACACGGGTAGTAGCTGCGCGATATCTGGCTGTACGCATCTTCTGGGAACCACACCTAGTCTTCCTACTGGATTACTTGTCTACCCCTTAAAGATTAAACAAAAACATTATAAGCTACAATATTTTTGTATTTGTTTGTAGAGAAATATATTTATTTGGGGGATAATATTTATTTTAGTTTCCCATATCTTATTTGTCAGAAGAAATATGAAAATTACCGAGTCAGGAGGAGCTTTTGGGTAATTGATGGAAGCCTTCTGACATTTACGTTTGTTGCTGATAATATTTTGTTAGGTATAACTGAAAACCCTTAAGTCAGTGAACTGTGAAGGTGCTTCTCGACAGGTGTGTTTGAGCCACGATCCAAAGCAACTGATGGCTCTCCTCTCCCCGGCGTACGTCGCGTCAGCAGTAACGTCTTACCAGACGTAAACCGGCCAGATGAGTTTTATACCTCGTCCTTTATGGTGTGGGGACAGTTTATTGACCACGAGATTACCCATATTCCTTTCCCTACTATGGGTAAGATGAATTACCAATTTACAATCGTTCTTGTCTATAATGCTTAAGTGAGACTTTCCCAGACTCAACAAAGTTAGGCTTAC
>WNWK01018743.1:0-39272 GCA_009830355.1 Cherax destructor | reverse complement strand
TGTGTGTGGGTGATGTGTGTGTGTGTGTGTGTGTGTGTGTGTGTGTGTGTGTGTGTGTGTGTGTGTACTCATCTAATTGTGGTTGCAGGGGTCGAGACTTAGCTCCTGGCCCCGCCCTTCACTGACCGCTACTAGGTCCTCTCTCTCCCTGCTCCATGAGCTTTATCATTCACTCGTCTTAAAGCTATGTATGGTTCCTGCCTCCACTACATCACTTGCTAGACTATTCCACTTCCTGACTACTCTATGGCTGAAGAAATACTTCCTAACATCCCTTTGACTCATCTGAGTCTTCAACTTCCAATTGTCATCCCTTGTTTCTGTGTCCCCCTCTGGAACATCCTGTCTCTGTCCACCTTATCTATTCCACGCAGTATTTTAAATGTTGTTATCATGTCTCCTCTAACCCTCCTGTCTTCCAGTGTTGTCAGGCCGATTTCCTTAACTTTTCTGCATAAGACATTCCCCTTAGCTCCGGAACTAACCTTGTTGCAAACCTTTGCACTTTCTCTAATTTCTTGACGTGCTTGACCAGGTGTGGGTTCCAAACTCCAATATGGGCCTGACGTACACGGTGTACAGTGTCTTGAACGATTCCTTACTAAGGTATCAGAACGCTATTCTCAGGTTTGCTAGGCGCCCATATGCTGCACCAGTTATCTGGTTGATGTGTGCTTCTGGAGACGTGCTCGGTGTTATACTTACCCTAAGATCTTTCTTCTTGAGTGAGGTTTGCAGTCTTTGGCCACCTTGCCTATACTCTGTCTGTGGTCTTCTTTGCCCTTCCCCGATCTTCATGACTTTGCATTTAGCGGGGTTAAACTCGATAAGCCAGTTGCTGGGCCAGGTGTCCAGACTGTCCACGTCTCTTTGTAGTCCTGCCTGATTCTCATCTGATTTAATTCTATTCATTAACTTCACATCATATGCGAACAGGGACACTTCTGGGTCTATCCCTTACATCGTGTTATTCACATAAACCAAAAATAGCACTGGTCCTAGGACTGACCCTTGTGGGACCCCGCTCGTCACAAGCGCCCACTGTGATACCTCATCACGTACCATGACTCGTTGTTGCCTCCCTGTCAGGTATTATCTGATCCATTGCAGTGCCCTTCTTGTTATACGTGCCTGATCCTCTAGCTTCTGCACTAATCTCTTGTGAGGAACTGTATCGAAGGCCTTCTTGCAGTCCAAGAAAATGCAGTCAACCCACCCTTCTGTCTCGTGTCTTACCTCTGTTACCTTATCATAAAACTCTACAAGGTTTGTGACACAGGATTTGCCTTCCCTGAATCCGTGCTGGTTGTCATTTATAATCTTGTTCTGTTCCAGGTGTTCTACCACTCTCCTCCTGATAATCTTTTCCATGACTTTGCATGCTATACACGTCAGTGACACTGGTCTATAGTTTAGTGTCTCGTTTCTCTTTCCTTTCTTAAAAATGTGAACTACATTTGTTGTCTTCCATACCTCAGGTAGTTGCCCAGTTTCGAGTGAGTTGTTGAAGATCGTGGTTAGTGGCACACACAACATCTCTGCTCCCTCTCTAAGGACACACAGGAAGATGTTGTCCGGTCCCATCAGTCCTCCACTGCTAATACACAATGGGTGGGGATGGTGAGTCAACCTCCACTGCTAATATGCAAGGGGTGTTGGGAATCTGTAGAATATTATATTATGCTATGTATCTGTGTACAGGAATAAAAGATACTTAACTTTGTTGCTGTCTTGGCCGTTCTGCAGCTGCATACAGAAGGCTGTTCTATAGCCCGTAGGTGATGAGGGATAAGTAAGTATGATTATATAAAATTGCCCCACAGGAGCGTATTTCAGCGTATCATTCAGTAACTGAATGCTGAATAAATTACCTTTTTGGGCTTAATGGCCCTCCTTTACTGCCGTCTATAGGACAGTTTCAATCCCCTTGTGACCAGAAGAAACTGCAGTTCTCCTGCTTAACAAGTGAGATTGAAACCTACCTTGCTTTTGTAGCGTGAGCCGTGGTTCTGAGAACACCACTTACGACAGGTATGGGTGACTTGATAGAAGCAGAAGTGTCCTTCGAGGAATGTCACACGTCCTTCACTCAGTCTGGAAATTCGCAACACTCGCACTGGTACACTACACTGTTCTTCAAGACTTGTCCTTTACTTCACGATTATTTCACAGCAGGAAGATAGTTATGCTTCACTGCAATAGTTCTACCGCAAATTGTTGAGATTGTCATTGAGGAACAGAAACTCGCGGATCACTAGTGTCTTTGTCTATTCTCCTAGTGTGAAGCACAAGTTTCCTGTACCAGTTCTTAAAACAATCTGAGCCCTGCAGTGGGCTTCGCCCTGGGCGCCCCCGCCTTACAAAGGAGGTCCTGTACTCAGCGTTATTTCTCTTCCTTGTTAAACATTGCAACATAATTCATTACCAATGATAGATTTCCTAGACTTAAGATTTATCCAGTGTTTTAAGATGGTCTCAACTTGGAAATAAAGTGATGCAGGGTTTTATTGTAAATATTCCTGCTGCGATAAAAGAATCATTTTCTCATTGCATTATCATTCATATTAGGTGACCATTGTGGTGCAAAATGAGGTGACTTGACTACTCAGGTACACGCTGGTATTGCATCTGCTTCCGATTAAATTGTTGATCGGAAGCAAAACGCCATTTGTCCTTTCTGAGAGGGTTGAGTCCCTCAGGGTGAAAGGGGCTGATACCCACCTTTCTGGAGAAATTTTCTCCACATGGGGTGGGGTTGGTGAGTCTACCTCCACTGCTGATACACAAGGGGTGGGGTTGGTGAGTCTAATTCCACTGCTGATACACAAGGGGTGGGGTTTGTGAGTCAACCTCCACTGCTGATACACACGGGGTGGGGTTGGTGAGTCACCTCCACTGCTGATACACACGGGGTTGAGGTTAGTGAGTTGTGAGTCAACCTCCACTGCTAATAAAAATGGTGAGGTTGGTGAGTCAACCTCCACTGCTAATACTCACACTGCATAAAACACAAGTTTATCACTGAACTAAAGATATAAACCTAAAACTAACCTGAAAATCTGAAATTCACTAAAGTTCTCACAAATTTAAACAGAAAAGAAAACTTGACTCGCTTTTGGCGGCGAAAACTTTGCTTACGACACCGGAAACACACGGAGAGGTTGATGGTGTATTATGAACCACAGTACACAGCTTTACTCTCCCTGACTCACCCAGGTACAGCTTAACAGCATGAACCACAGTACACAGCTTTACTCTCCCTGACTCACCCAGGTACAGCTTAACAGCATGAACCACAGTACACAGTTGTTACTCTCCCTTACTCACCCAGGTACAGCTTAACAGCATGAACCACAGTACACAGCTGTTACTCTCCCTTACTCACCCAGGTACAGCTTAACAGCATGAACCACAGTACACAGCTGTTACTCTCCCTGACTCACCCAGGTACAGCTTAACAGCTTGAACCACAGTACACAGTTGTTACTCTCCCTGACTCACCCAGGTACAGCTTAACAGCATGAACCACAGTACACAGATGTTACTCTCCCTGACTCACCCAGGTACAGCTTAACAGCTTGAACCACAGTACATAGTTGTTACTCTCCTGACTCACCCAGGTACAGCTTAGCAGCATGAACCACAGTACACAGCTGTTACTCTCCCTGACTCACCCAGGTACAGCTTAACAGCTTGAACCACAGTACATAGTTGTTACTCTCCCTGACTCACCCAGGTACAGCTTAGCAGCATGAACCACAGTACACAGCTGTTACTCTCCCTGACTCACCCAGGTACAGCTTAACAGCATGAACCACAGTACACAGTTGTTACTCTCCCTGACTCACCCAGGTACAGCTTAGCAGCATGAACCACAGTACACAGCTGTTACTCTCCCTGACTCACCCAGGTACAGCTTAACAGCATGAACCACAGTACACAGTTGTTACTCTCCCTTACTCACCCAGGTACAGCTTAACAGCATGAACCACAGTACACAGCTGTTACTCTCCCTGACTCACCCAGGTACAGCTTAACAGCTTGAACCACAGTACACAGTTGTTACTCTCCCTGACTCACCCAGGTACAGCTTAGCAGCATGAACCCCAGTACACAGCTGTTACTCTCCCTGACTCACCCAGGTACAGCTTAACAGCATGAACCACAGTACACAGTTGTTACTCTCCCTGACTCACCCAGGTACAGCTTAACAGCATGAACCACAGTACACAGCTGTTACTCTCCCTGACTCACCCAGGTACAGCTTAACAGCTTGAACCACAGTAGATAGTTGTTACTCTCCCTGACTCACCCAGGTACAGCTTAGCAGCATGAACCACAGTACACAGCTGTTACTCTCCCTGACTCACCCAGGTACAGCTTAACAGCTTGAACCACAGTACACAGTTGTTACTCTCCCTGACTCACCCAGGTACAGCTTAACAGCATGAACCACATAACACAGCTGTTACTCTCCCTGACTCACCCAGGTACAGCTTAACAGCTTGAACCACAGTAGATAGTTGTTACTCTCCCTGACTCACCCAGGTACAGCTTAGCAGCATGAACCACAGTACCCAGCTGTTACTCTCCCTGACTCACCCAGGTACAGCTTAACAGCTTGAACCACAGTAGATACTTGTTACTCTCCCTGACTCACCCAGGTACAGCTTAACAGCATGAACCACATAACACAGCTGTTATTCTCCCTGACTCACCCAGGTACAGCTTAACAGCATGGACTGCAGTACACAGCTGTTACTCTCCCTGACTCATCCAGGTACAGCTTAACAGCTTGAATAGTAGTTATGGCGAGGAATTTTTTTTTCCAGTCTATTAACTTTTTTCCACTTGAATATTGAGGTTGGATTGTGAGGACGCGCGCGCGCGCGCTGAGGCGCGGTCCCCTGACACCTAAATTTCACAGGTGAGCAACTCGCATTACCCACCACCTTGTCACCTGTTGCTGTTGCTGGTGTGGGAAAGTATCACAGCAGCTGCACTGGCTACAGCTGCTTCAGCTGGTGTGTGGGAACAGCACAGTAACTGCTGCAACTGCAGCTGGAGTGAGTTATCACCGCTGCATTAGTCGCAGCAGTGGGAGATATAGCTCTGCTGGCAGACACATCTCTGGTGGCAGACACATGTCTGATGGCAGACACATCTCTGATGGCAGACACATGTCTGATGGCAGACACATCTCTGATGGCAGACACAGCTCTGCTAGCAGACACATGTCTGATGGCAAACACAGCTCTGCTGGTAGACACAGCTCTGCTGGTAGACACAGCTCTGCTGGTAGACACAGCTCTGCTGGTAGACACAGCTCTGCTGGTAGACACAGCTCTGCTGGTAGACACAGCTCTGCTGGTAGACACAGCTCTGCTGGTAGACACAGCTCTGCTGGTAGACACAGCTCTGCTGGTAGACACAGCTCTGCTGGTAGACACAGCTCTGCTGGTATACACTGCTCTACTGGTAGACACAGCTCTGTAGGCAGATATAGCTCTGCTGGCAGACACATCTCTGCCCGCAGACATATCTCTGATAGCAGACACAGCTCTGCTGGTATACACTGCTCTGCTGACAGACACAGCTCTGTAGGCAGATATAGCTCTGCTGGTAGACACAGCTCTGCTGGAAGACATCTCTGGTGGCAGACAAAGCTCTGCTGGTATACACTGCTCTGCTGGCAGACACAGCTCTGTAGGCAGATATAGCTCTGCTGGTAGACACAGCTCTGCTGGAAGACACAGCTCTGCTGGTATACACTGCTCTGCTGGCAGACACAGCTCTGTAGGCAGATATAGCTCTGCTGGTAGACACAGCTCTGCTGGAAGACACATCTCTGGTGGCAGACAAAGCTCTGCTGGTAGACACAGCTCTGCTGGTAGACAAAGCTCTGCTGGTAGACACAGCTCTGCTGGTAGACACAGCTCTGCTGGTAGACACAGCTTTGCTGGTAGACACAGCTCTGCTGGTAGACACAGCTTTGCTTGTAGACACAGGTCTGCTGGTAGACACAGGTCTGCTGGTAGACACAGCTCTGCTGGTAGACACAGGTCTGCTGGTAGACACAGCTCTGCTGGTAGACACAGGTCTGCTGGTAGACACAGGTCTGCTGGTAGACACAGGTCTGCTGGTAGACACAGGTCTGCTGGTAGACACAGGTCTGCTGGTAGACACAGGTCTGCTGGTAGACACAGCTCTGCTGGTAGACACAGCTCTGCTGGTAGACACAGGTCTGCTGGTAGACACAGCTCTGCTGGTAGACACAGCTCTGCTGGTAGACACAGGTCTGCTGGTAGACACAGCTCTGCTGGTAGACACAGGTTGCTGGTAGACACAGCTCTGTAGGCAGATATAGCTCTGCTGGTAGACACAGGTCTGCTGGTAGACACAGCTCTACTGGTAGACACAGGTCTGCTGGTAGACACAGCTCTGCTGGTAGACACAGGTCTGCTGGTAGACACAGGTCTGCTGGTAGACACAGCTCTGCTGGTAGACACAGCTCTGCTGGTAGACACAGGTCTGCTGGTAGACAAAGCTCTGCTGGTAGACACAGGTCTGCTGGTAGACACAGCTCTGCTGGTAGACACAGCTCTGCTGGTAGACACAGCTCTGCTGGTAGACACAGCTCTGCTGGTAGACACAGCTCTGCTGGTAGACACAGCTCTGCTGGTAGACAAAGCTCTGCTGGTAGACACAGCTCTGCTGGTAGACACAGGTCTGCTGGTAGACACAGGTCTGCTGGTAGACACAGGTCTGCTGGTAGACACAGCTCTGCTGGTAGACACAGCTCTGCTGGTAGACACAGCTCTGCTAGTAGACACAGCTCTGCTTTTAGACACAGCTCTGCTGGTAGACAAAGCTCTGCTGGTAGACACAGCTCTGCTGGTAGACACAGCTCTGCTGGTAGACAAAGCTCAGCTGGTAGACACAGCTCTGCTGGTAGACACAGCTCTGCTGGTAGACACTGCTCTGCTGGTAGACAAAGCTCTGCTGGTAGACACTGCTCTGCTTGTAGACAAAGCTCTGCTGGTAGACACAGGTCTGCTGGTAGACGCAGCTCTGCTGTTAGACGCAGTACTCACAAAAAAGTCATAATTCACTGTGTGAATTACTGGAGCTGAACTTTTGAGTCGCAGTAAACCAGACCAGGACTTAAGTCTCAGTCACAGCCACAGAGAACACCGTCACAGAGAACACCGTCACAGAGAACACCGTCACAGAGAACACCGTCACAGAGAACACCGTCACAGAGAACACCGTCACAGAGAACACCGTCACAGAGAACACTGTCACACAGAGCACCGTCACAGAAAACACCGTCACAGAAAACACTGTCACAGAGAGCACTGTCACAGAGAGCACTGTCACAGAGAGCACTGTCACAGAGGGCACTGTCACAGAGAACACTGTCACAGAGAGCACTGTCACAGAGCACTGTCTCAGAGTGCACTGTCACAGAGAGCACTGTCACAGAGAACACCGTCACAGAGAACACCGTCACAGAGAACACCGTCACAGAGAACACCGTCACAGAGAACTTCGTCACAGAAAACAGCGTCACAAAGAACAAAATCAGAGTTATATGGGGCATGGCGAGAGTCACATCGAACAAAAATTAACCCAGCGATGTAGTTAATCCATTTCATGTTTATATTTTGCATAACAGAATAATATACTAAGAAAGGACTCTGTTCTGTTCTCCTTGATGATCATTTTCATCCACACAGAAGCTATAATCCTGAAGGAGAAATATAAATAATGGACGTGGAAGGTGGATCCAATCCTTGGCATCAACACCCCTTCATCAACATCAAGAAACGCCCCTTTAAAGGCTTCCCTTGATGAGATTTGAGAACCTCTATAAAAGTTCAAAATTATCTTACAAATGTCATTTTAAAAAGTCCATGAACTCTGGCCTCAATTGAACTACGAATTCAAGGAAGACTTGCGGGAGAAATGGAAGGGAAACAATCGAAGTGGGAGATGTTAAGAGATGGGGGTTCTTGGTGTAGTAAAGAGAGGGCTAAGACGAGAAAAGGTTACGTAGCAGAAGGTGGAGGAAGTGTAGGTGTGTGAGTGTAGTGGACAGAGAAGAGATGGAAAAGAAGAGGAAGAGACTGAGCCACGTGATAGAGAGGATAAGATGGTTGAACTAAATGAAAAGAAGCGGAATATAGGACAGGAGGAGGAGAGCATAGGGCCAGGGAAAAGGGAAAGTATAGAGCTGAAGAAATGATTGGGAAGAGAGAGAACACAATATGAATGATAGAGTACAACACATACTCACACTATGAATGATAGAGTACAACACATACTCACACTATGAATGAGAGAGTACAACACATACTCACACTATGAATGAGAGAGTACAACACATACTCACACTATGAATGAGAGAGTACAACACATACTCACACTATGAATGAGAGTACAACACATACTATGAATGAGTACAAACAACACATACTCACACTATAAATAAGAGAGACAAGACATACCACATATAAATGAAGAGTACAAAACATACTCACACTATAAATAAGAGAGTACAGCACAAAACTCACAATATAAATGAGAGAGTACAAAACATACTCACACTATGAATGAGAGAGTACAGCACAAACTCACACTATGAATGATAGAGTATAACACATACTCACACTATAAATGAGAGAGTACAACATATTAACACTATAAATGAGAGAGTACAACATACTCACACTATAAATAAGAGAGTACAACACATACTCACAATATAAATGAGAGAGTACAACACATACTCACAATATAAATGAGAGAGTACAACACATACTCACACTATAAATGAGAGAGTACAACATACTCACACTATAAATAGAGAGTACAACACATACTCACAATATAATGAGAGAGTTCAACACATACTCACACTATAAATGAGAGAGTACAACACATACTCACAATATAAATGAGAGAGTACAACACATACTCACACTATGAATGAGAGAGTACAACACATACTCACACTATGAATGAGAAAGTACAACACATACTCACACTGTAAATGAGAGAGTACAACACATACTCACACTGTAAATGAGAGAGTACAACACATACTCACACTATAAATGAGAGAGTACAACATATACTCACAATATAAATGAGAGAGTACAACACATACACTATGAATGGTACTCGTGCAGATTGAAATATTCCTTGATGCAGCTCATCCATCGCTTTACCTGACGTGTCAGTCCCACTATAATTTGTTTTGTGTGGCAAAATACGCTATTGTTGGCACTTATAAGCTAATTCAATCAAAATTAACTAAACTCATTCTTATCTAACATCAGGTAAGCTAAGGTACAATAGAAAGACATTAGTAGCAGAAAAGTTTTTAAATGAAACAGGGATTAACCTATGAGTGGATTTTTTTCAGTTACAAAAATGATACGAGACACAGAGGTTTAAATATTCATATAAGGAGTAAATCTCACGAAATCGTAATAACACAATAATAAACAAATCACTGAGCAAGTGGGGACTGAACCCATGGTGAGACCTAAGATTCACGAGTCATCGTTAACCACTGGCAGTGGTTAACGCAGTGACCACAGTGGTTAATGCACTGGCAGAGCGGTTAATGCACAGGTCAGTGCGTTAACCACATGCTTGTGAGTTTTAGGACTCACTTCCCATGGGTTCAAGACCCACTCGTTCTGTGATTTGATAGAGTGAAAGAATCAGATGCAAGCATCAGGCGCATCTGGATGTTCACATTACCATCAACAACATCTCGCATCATTCTTTGACATCAGAGAAACCAAACTAGGTGTTTATTCATGGGTTTCAGAAGAGAGAAGAGAGGACACATAATGAAAGATGACAGAAAGAAAAAGAGGAGATTGAAAACATCATCAAAGAAATAGGCGAGGAGGATATGACTGAGATAGCAAATATTCAGGACAACAATGGTGCAGAACAGGATCCTGCAAGAGAAACCACGGCTGAAGGAATCAACATACAAGAGAGTGTTCCTAGACCACAACAGAGCAAGAACAAAATGCCAGCAGCTGAGGGAGAACACACAGAAATGAAAGGGACTAGGAAGAGAGACAAGGACAGAGTCAGCAGAGGACAACCAGAGCCGGGCAGAGCAGAAAGGGCAAGCACACACAGAACCACCCTCAGAACCCCTCAGCCAAACACACTATCCCAACACAAATCACAATCCACACTTACAGCCCAAACCCCACAATATGCTGTAGAATCCCACACCATACTACCATCCCCACCACAGACCCCTGCTGATGGAATAACAAATAAGTGGGAGGAGTGACACGAAAGAATCAAGGAGGCATCATCGAACATCACAGCTCTCACCGAAACCAAGCTCACAGGAAAGATAACACATGCCATCATTCCAACGCATATAAGATCCTGAGGAAAGACAGAGGGAACAGAGGGGGTGGAGGATTGGCACTGCTCATCAAAAACTAATAGGATTTTGATGAACTGGAGGGAGGAGAAGCAAAAGACTACATAATAAGAACACTTCAGTCTGGAGGTTCCAAGGTGATAATTGCAGAACAGGAGGAGGCCAAGGCAAGAGTATGATGAGGGTAACAGAGCGATGGTTGACACACTGGCTGAAGTTGCCAGAAGGCTCATGCGAGCAGGACAAAGCTACTGATTGTGGGTGACTTCAATCACAAAGAAATTGACTGGGAGATTGTGGAGCCACATGCGGGCCCAGAAACGTGGAGGGCTAATATGATGGACGTGGTACTTCAAAACCTCATGTACCAACACATAGGGGACACTACCAGAGAGAGAGGAGAGGATGAACCAGGAAGACTGGACCTAGTATTCATCTTGAGTAGAACAAATATTGAGGACATTGCATATGAAAGACCCCTTGGGGCCAGTGACCACGTGGTTCTGAGCTTCGAATACATAGTAGAGTTACAAGTGAAGAGGGAAGCGGGAAGGGCAGGACGAATGAAGCCAAACTACAAGAGAGGGGACTACAGAGGCATGAAAAATTTCCTGCACGAGGTTCAGTGGGACAGAGAACTGGCAGGGAAGTCAGTAAATGAGATGATAGAATATGTGACAACAATATGCAAGGAAGTTGAAGAGGGATTTGTACCCAAGGTAACAGAAATAACGAGAAGGTCAGGATGAGCCCTTGGTTCACTCAAAGGTGTAGAGAGGCCAAAATCAAGTGTGCTAGAGAATGGAAGTAGTATAGAAGGCAAAAGACCCAGGAGAAAAGGAGAGCAGTCGTAGAGCCAAAAATGAATATGAACAGGTAAGAAGAGAGGCCCAACGACAATACGAAAATAACATAGCAGTGAAAGCCAAATCTAACCTGAAGCTGTTGTACAGCCACATCAGGAGGAAAACAACAGTCAAGGACCAGGTAGTCAGGCTGATGAAGAAAGGAGGGGAGATCACAAGAAATTACCGAGAAGTATGTGAGGAGCTCAACATGAGATTTAAAGAAGTGTTCACAGAGGAGACGGAAGGGACTCCGGAAAGACGGAGAAGTCGGGTACACCACCAAGTGTTGGACACAATACATACACCTAGGATTAAGTAAAGAGGTTGCTAAGTGAGCTAGACACCTCAAAGGCGATGGGGCATGATAACATCTCTCCGTGGTTGCTGAGAGAGGGAGCAGAGGCTCTATGTGTACCACTAACAACAATCTTCAACACATCTATCGAAACAAGGCGACTACCTTAGGTATGGAAGACAGCAAATGTAGTCCCAATTTTTAAATAAGGAGACAGACACGAAGCACTAAACTGCAGACCAGTATCACTGACATGTATAGTATGCAAAGTCATGGAGAAGATTATCAGGAGAAGAGTGGTGGAGCACCTAGAAAGGAATGAGCTTGTCAACGACAACCAGCACGGTTTCAGGGACGGGAAATACTGTGTCACAAACCTACAGGTGTTCTATAACAAGGTGACAACAGTAAGACAAGAGAATGAGGGGTGGGTAGATTACGTTTTCTTGGACTGTAAGAAGGCTTATGACTCTGTTCCCCACATGAGATTAGTCCATATGCTGGAGGACCAGGCAGGTATATCAGGGAAGGCACTGCAATGCGTAAGGGAATACCTGTTGGGAAGACATTAGCGAGTCATGTTACGTGACGAGGTGTCAGAGCAGGCGCATGTGACGAGCGGGGTTCCACAGGGGTCAGTCCTAGGACCGGTGCTGTTTCTGGTGTATATGAACGACATAACGGAAGGAATAGACTCAGAAGTGTTCCTGTTTGCAGATGATGTGAAGTTGATGAGAAGAATTCAATCGGACGAGGACCAGGAACAACTACAAAGGGATCTGGACAGGCTGCAGGCGTGGTCCAGCAACTGGCTTCTGGAGTTCAACCTCACCAAGTGCAAATTCATGAAGATTGGGGAAAGGCAATGAAGATCGCAGACGGAGTACAGCCTAGGGAGCCAGAGACTACAAACTTCATTCAAGAAAAAGGATCTTGGGGTGAGTATAACACCGGGCACATCTCCTGAGGCGCACATCAACCAAATAACTGCTGCAACATATGGGCACCTAGAAAACTTAAGAATAGCATTCCGACATCTCAATAAAGAGTTGTTAAGGACCCTGTACACCGTGTATGTCAGGCCTATATTGGAGTATACAGCATGTAAGGAAATTAGAGGAAGTGCAAAGGTTAGCAAAAAAACTTGTCCCGGAGCTAAGGAACATGTCCTACGTGGAGAGGTAAAAGGAAGTCGACCTGACGACACTGGAGGACAGAAGAGATAGGGTGGATATGTTTACGACATATAAAATATTGACAGAAATCGACAAGGTGGACAGAGATAGGATGTTCCAGAGATGGGATACAGGAACAAGGGGCCACAATTGGAAGCTGAAAACCCAGATGAGTCATAGGATGTTAGGAAGTATTTCTTTAGCCTTAGAGTTGTCAGGAAGTAGAATAATCTGGAGAGTGAAGTAGTGGAAGCAAGTTCCATACATAGCTTTAAGAAGAGGTATGATAAAGCTTATGGAGCAGGGAGAGAGTGATTTAGTATCGACCAGTGAAGAGGCGGGGCCAGGAGCTATGAATCGACCCCTGCAACCACATATAGGTGAGTACACACACACACATATACACACACTCATACACACACACACACAAACAAACAAACAAACAAACAAACAAACAGGAAGACAAGACTAAACTGGAAAATAAAAACCACAGATGAGTACACGTATGTTAGGAAGTATTTCTTCAGTCTTACTATAATCAGTAAGTGTGACGACCTGGAGACTAAAAATATAGGCCTGCTCCATACATAGCTTTAAGAAGAGGTACGATAAGGTTCTCAGCCAGGAATTAACCTAGTAGCGACCAGCGAAGAGGCGGAGCCAAGAGCTGACTAACCCCCTTCTACCATATGTATGCTAGTATATTTAGGTTAACACACACACGCACACACACACAATTCTACTGTGTGTGTGTGTGTGTGTGTGTGTGTGTGTGTGTGTGTGTGTGTGTGTGTGTGTGTGTGTGTGTGTGTGTATTTACTGCGGTGTGTTTCTTCCCAGGAAGACAGATTGCTGCTCAATTTATTGCAACTTCTGTCCTTTGTTCGGTGTTGATGTCGGTCTGGCGGAGATTTTTGTCCTCACAACACAGGTTACCTGGCGTGTCCTCACAACACAGGTTACCTGGCGTGTCCTCACAACACAGGTTACCTGGCGTGTCCTCACAACACAGGTTACCTGGCGTGTCCTCACAACACAGGTTACCTGGCGTGTCCTCACAACACAGGTTACCTCGTGTGTCCTCACAACACAGGTTACCTGGCGTGTCCTCACAACACAGGTTACCTGGCGTGTCCTCACAACACAGGTTACCTCGCGTGTCCTCACAACACAGGTTACCTCGCGTGTCCTCACAACACAGGTTACCTCGCGTGTCTCACAACACAGGTTACCTCGCCTGTTCTCACAACACAGGCGGCTGAGAGCTTATAGAGTCTTACCATACCATACAAGTTACGTCTATCAAATTTAAGTAGCTTTTCAATGTTTAGGTATTTTTCCTCCAATACTAAATATAAATATTTTGGGCGGTTGCAAATAATGTTCGTCAATTTTTCAATTTAATTTTATGATTAATCGTTAATAGGGTAACCACCTCAGCCCCTGTTAACGTGGTTAACGTTTCTAACTTAATGGAGCTGAACTCACTGACGGGTACAGCCACATTAAGTTAGATTATTATTATAATGAATGTCTTACTAACATTCTCCAGGTTGTGTCACTGGATGGGTAAAATAGTACAGATGTGTCGTACAAGAAAAGGCAAATGAATTGGAACACACATATATGTCGTATAATAATTAACTTTATTTGTGTGTGTGTGTGTTTTAATATCCTCTCCTAATACAACTAATATTGTGGAATTTATAATAATTGATGAATAAATTCAGTTCAAACTTTAAACAATTCCCTTAGTGAATTTTACTTTAAGAATTTGTATCATTCCTCAACTTTCTAAATAAGTGAAATATGTTTTATTTACAACAGTTGTGACAATTACTTAGTTGTAGCAGCTGGTTTATTTTCATTTTATAAAGAAAGTTTGAGTCAAATCAATGTAAAATTCATTGATCTCTAATGACAATAAATTTACGAAGAGTGTAGAGTAACATGAACATTCCATCACACACGCATCACCAGGTGAGGTCCGTCTCCCCTGACATGATTGTCATGACATTCTGATAATAGTCTGCCCCTCCTCATTCATCTCTCTCTCTCTCTCTCTCTCTCTCTCTCTCTCTCTCTCTCTCTCTCTCTCTCTCTCTCTCTCTCTTTCTCTCTCTATGCATCTTTATCTACCTATCTATTTATCTTTCTGTCTATTTTCTATCTACCTTATCTATTAATCTGTCTATTATTTTACCTATTTATTAGTCTATGTCTCTCTATCTATCTATCTGTTTATATATCTATCTACCACTATCTGCATATATAACTATGTACCCGAAGAACTGAACACTTTTCCAACTTTTGGGAATCTATTGTTGAAACCCTTTCACTAACAAGGTTCTTCCTCAGTCTGGTACAGAGATGAACGTTACAAGAATGGTGGAGCTACCCACCGGTCACTCCGCCTCCTACTGCTTCAACTCACCTGTCTGCAGTATATAAGCCACTTCCATACGCATAATCTTTACTTTTCTCAAGACTGATGGAGTGAACACATCAATTCAAGGCTGAGGGACCGATTATCTTACGCTCCTCTCATCTCCACCATTCATCTCTGTACTGGACTGAGGAAACCACTCGTTGGCGAAAAGTTTCCAGATGTTGCAAAAGTGTCTAATTCTTCAATTTGTTTACTTTCTAATTAATTTTCATCATAACTATGCACCTATCGGTTTGTAGACAGCCTATGCTGTCTGCCAGCCATGCATAATGTAGACTGTAAACCTACATGCCTAGTTCCCATAGTTTTTCCCAGAGGGCAAGCTGATGGGCATGCCAGCCTGCCAACGCCTGTCTCTCTCTTACTCTGGCAGTGAACTTCACTCAGTAAACAAGGCCTACTCCTCTCTCCCTCTCTGGGCATGGCCCCTCCGGGCCATAACCACAAAGACTGCCTGTGTACCCACTATCTCGCAAATAAAGCATAATTCCAAGCGCAGCCTTCTTACTGTGCGGACGTGGTGCTCTGCCTCCTGGTGGCGAGTGGTAGAACTTATATTTTCCACAACATAACGGCATCAGGCAGACACCGTATAAACACTGTGTGTTGGAGTTGGTGAAGGGGAATTTGCTACCTGAAATGGTGTCTACGATGCTGCAACGAATACTGCAGGATATTTATCATATAGACATCAGAGACCTGTATGGAGTGACATTAAATGGAATGAGCAGGGTGTTTATCAAGTTGTCATTGACCCAAGAGTATGAGTGCTTGGTTGATACCTATCAAGATCAGGTCTATGCAGTTAACAGCGGTATGGAGGTGCGACTGAAGGACGTTTCATGCTCTTATACATGGATTAGGGTGTGTAACATCCCTTTTGAAGCTGACCCGGTTGATTTAATGGATGTCTTCAAAGATTTTGGCATCAGCCATGCAGTGAATGTGGGCAAATGGCGAGAGGGGCCCTTTGAGGGCCTTCTGAAAGGCTCTTACACGCTGAAAATGACCATCAGGCGTCCTATTCCATTGTACTTTGCAATGCCAGAGTTAGGACGCAAGTGTACGTCACGTACGCAAGGCAAAAGAAGACGTGTCGTACGTGTGCAGCATATGATCATGTGGCGGCCAAGTGTCCTCGGAAGGTACAACAGCGAGTAGTGACATGCTGGGAGAAGCGGGTGCTGAGCGGTCAAGAGGAGGACCTGCTCATGGCGCTCAGACATGGAGTGACATAGTGGAGAATAGCATGGATACCTGTCATACGCTACCTGTGGAGGTACCGGTGGATCAACCCCAGGTGAAAGTGGTGGAGGACATTCCAGTGGTGGTTAGCCTGTGCCTGTCCTTGGAGGATGTCCTGAGGAATCTGTTGGATGAAGCCTTGCCGATGCTTAGTGAGGCAGGTAGCCCTGTGGCTAAGGAGAGTATGGAGTGTGGGGAAGTGATGGGTGCAGGTGAAAATGGCATTAATAAGAAGGTGAGTGTGATTGTCAGGGCAGATGTGCATGAGTGCATAAAACGTCAAGATGTTGACAGTGATAATTGTATGGATATTGCGAGTGAATCACGGAAAAGGTCTGTAGCCTCTTCAGACGGGGAGGATATATAACACCAGCACAGACGTCTTGTAAAAAACCCTTGGTGATTGCATCACAGAAGGGGAAAGGAGAGACTGCCTTTTAAAGGACGAGTAAAAGGGGTAAAGGTTAGGGAAGAGTGGGGCTATAGTAGGGGAACCGTGAAACCCTGTGGTGAAGCAGCCACCAAGAACAAGAGGCAAACCCACAATAGTCTTTTCAGGTGTTTAACTATCAATGTTAATGGAATGAGGGCTGAAATTAAGAGGAAGTGGGTAGGGGTGACCTTAAGATGCTTTGGTATACAAGTGGGTTTTCTGCAAGAACACAACTTTAGGATTGGTAGTGATCTGCGTGTGGAGGAGTATGATGTGTTTGCTGGTTCGGCTAGGAGATTAAAAGGTAGGGTTGCAACAGTCATACAGGTGTCAAGCCCCTTCAGAGTGCAGGCACTGTACTTCCCACCTCCAGTACTGTAACATCCCCACCCATCAATTGATGGCTTGGGAGGAGAGTGGGGATGGCAGGACAGTAAGGGTAGATGGGGAATGGGGTGGTGTAAGGGTTAGCTTTGTTGGTGTATACATGCCAGCAGAGTTTAATAGGAGTGGAGGTTGGGGGGAAATTGGAACTGTATCATTGTTAAGTAAAAGGACACAAATGCAACTAATGTGACATTTTATTGTGGCAACGTTTCGCTCTCCAGGAGCTTTCTCAAGCCGTTACAAGCGATACATGGACACAGTGGGCTATTATATAATCTCAAAGTGAGGTGAAATACTAGTGGTGGTCGAGGTAGTAGTGATAAGTAGTAGTAGTAGTAGTAGTAATACAATAAGGTAGAACAATCAATATGCACATGAGTAAAAGGTGATAAAACAAATACTTGGGTAGTATAACAATAGGTTAGACAAATATTTTTGCTGGAGGTTGAAATATAGAAGGCCTGTAAGAGTGTTCCACATCTACGATGTGCTTGTGTTGAATTAGCAGGAGAGACTATGTGATGGTATGGTTAACTGTTTTCAGGAGGATTCTTGCTAAGACTTCAGAGATGATGAAGCTGCCTTTGTTTTGTTTAATTGTGTTAGAAACAGAGATAAGTGCTGATTCAAGGCATTTGCGTCTACGGAAATTAGTTTCTTTGATTACTAGTCGGGCGTCTTTGAAATTCATGAGAGTTGGAATTTCGGTGTTGTACGCAGGCGTTGTTCAGGTTATCGTTTCTGCATGCATTAATGTGTTCATTGATGCGTGTTTCGAGGTTTCTTGCTGTTTCTCCTACATAAATTCTGTCGCAGCCTCCACAGGGTATAGTGTAGACCCCTGCGTTGACTGGATTTAGTCCTGGTTAGATCCTTAATAGAAGTACTGAGGGCATTAACGACTCTAGTGTTAGCTTGTGCAAATACTTTAGAAATGTTGGATGCAACCTGGCTGTTGGGAAGAATTATAACTTTGTTTGGAGTGGTGCTGACGTGTGGAGAATTAATGATCTAAAGAGCTCTTTTCTTGCAATCTTTGATGAAAAAGGAAGGAAAATGTAAATCAGTGAAGGTTTGATGAATGTATGTACATTCCTCGTCAAGAAACTCAGGACCTAAATGATTTTTTCATGAGAGTGCCACAGAACTTGACAGACGCATGCCTTTCTGACATCATCACTACGCCAAATGACTTTGAAAAGGCAATAAATGACATGCCCATGCACTCCGCTCCAGGCCCAGACTCATGGAACTCCGTGTTCATCAAGAACTGCAAGAAGCCCCTATCACATGCTTTTAACATCCTATGGAGAGGAGCATGGACACTGGGATCGTCCCGCAGCTACTAAAAACAACAGACATAGCCCCGCTCCACAAAGGGGGCAGTAAAGCAATAGCAAAGAACTACAGACCAATTGCGCTAACGTCCCATATCATAAAACTCTTTGAAAGGGTTCTAAGAAGCAAGATCGCCACCCATCTTGATACCCATCAATTGCACAACCCAGGACAGCATGGGTTTAGAGCAGGCCGCTCCTGTCTGTCCCAACTACTGGACCACTACGACAAGGTCCTGGATGCTCTAGAAGATAAACAGAATGCAGATGTTATATACACAGATTTTGCAAAAGCCTTTGACAAGTGTGACCATGGTGTAATAGCACACAAAATGCGTGATAAAGGAATAACAGGAAAAGTTGGTAGATGGATTTATAATTTCCTAACACGTAGAACACAAAGAGTAGTAGTCAACAGAGTAAAGTCTGAGGCAGCTACTGTGAAAAGCTCTGTTCCACAAGGCACAGTACTTGCTCCCATCCTATTCCTCATCCTCATATCAGACATTGACAGGGATATAAGCCACAGTGCTGTGTCTTCCTTTGCAGATGACACCCGAATCTGTATGACAGTGTCCACCGTTGAAGACACTGCAAGACTCCAAGCAGACATAAACCAAATCTTTAAATGGGCTGCAGAAAACAATATGAAGTTCAATGATGAGAAATTTCAATTACTCAGATACGGAAAACGTGAAGAAATTAAAATCTCATCGGAGTACAAAACTAATTCCAACCACACAATAGAGCGAAAACTAATGTCAAAGACCTGGGAGTGATCATGTCAGAGGATCTCACCTTCAAGGACCATAACAATGTAGCAATTGCATCTGCTCGAAAAATGACAGGATGGATAATGAGAACCTTCAAAACCAGGGATGCCAAGCCCATGTTGACACTTTACAGATCGCTTGTTCTATCTAGGCTGGAATATTGCTGCACACTAACTGCACCTTTCAAGGCGGGTGAAATTGCTGACCTTGAAAATGTGCAGAGAACCTTCACCGCACGCATAACTGCGATAAACCACCTCAATTACTGGGAACGCTTGAAGTTCCTAAACCTGTACTCTAAAACGCAGGCGGAGAGATACATTATTATATACACATGGAAAATTCTCGAGGGCTTAGTACCAAACTTGCACACAAAAATCACTCCGTACGAAAGCAAAAGACTCGGCAGGCGATGTAACATTTCCCCAATGAAGAGCAGGGGTGCCACTAGCAAGTTGAGGGACAACACAATAAGTGTGAGGGGCCCAAGATTGTTCAACTGCCTCCCAGCATACATCAGGGGGATTACCAACAAGCCCCTGGCTGTCTTCAAGCAGGCACTGGACAGGCACTTCAAGTCGGTACCTGATCAGCCGGGCTGTGGTTCGTACGTTGGACTGCGTGCGGCCAGCAGTAACAGCCTGGTTGATCAGGCTCTGGTCCAACAAGAGGCCTGGTCACAGACCGGGCCGCGGGGGCGTTGACCCCTGGAATTCTCTCCAGGTAGACTCCAGGTAGACTACAAATTCGGTAAGCTCTTAGGAAGAATCCGCATCAATGAACACATTAATGCATGCAGAAACGATAACCTGAACAACGCCTGCGTACAACACCGAAATTCCAACTCTCATGAATTTCAAAGACGCCCGACTAGTAATCAAAGAAACTAATTTCCGTAGACGCAAATGCTTTGAATCAGCACTTATCTCTGTTTCTAACACAATTAAACAAAACAAAGGCAGCTTTACCATCTCTGAAGTCTTAGCAAGAATCCTCCTGAAAACAGTTAACCCTACCATCACATAGTCTCTCCTGCTAATTCAACACAAGCACATCGTAGATGTGGAACACTCCTACAGGCCTTCGATATTTCAACCTCCAGCAAAAATATTTGTCTAACCTATTGTTATACTACCCAAGTATTTGTTTTATCACCTTTTACTCATGTGCATATTGATTGTTCTACCTTATTGTATTACTACTACTACTACTACTACTACTTATCACTACTACCTCGACCACCACTAGTATTTCACCTCACTTTGAGATTATATAATAGCCCACTGTGTCCATGTATCGCTTGTAACGGCTTGACAAAGCTCCTGGAGAGCGAAACGTTGCCACAATAAAATGTCACATTAGTTGCATTTGTGTCCTTTTACTTAACATATTGTCGGTAATTCTACCAATATTATTACAAACTGTATCATTAGGGGTAGGGATGCAGAGCCTCGGGGAGCTGGATGCGTGTTGGGAGTATTGAGAGACGTGTTGAATGGAGTAGGTTTAAAGGATGTAGTGAGGGGGGGCTGGTGGAGAATACTTTCTTTAGATGAGATTATGCTGCTAGACTGGATAGGATTTATACAACAGATCAGGTTAGGGTAGTGGGGATTCATATCATAGATGTGGGATTTTCGGATCATAGAGGAGTTATGGTGGATGCAACATGGGAAGGGGCTGTAAAATGGTTTAAGGGGTATTGGAAATTAAATGGTAAATTGTTGCATGAGGAGGGCCAACGAGAATCATTTGGACATTGGTGGAGGGAGATTTTGGGGCAGGGGAAAAAACTGAGGGGAGATGGTGAGGCTTTTCTGCGTTGGTGGGAAAAGGTAGAAAAGGAGGGAATTCAGGGGTTCTATAGGAGGTTGGGTAGAGAGGAGGTGTGCTGGTCTTATGGGTTGCAGAAGTACGTGGAGGGATTATTGGGCGAGTGTTACGAAAGACAGGGGACGTCTGCTTTGAGGGAAATTCGGGTTTTAAAGGATAAGTTGCGTAGTATTCAGAATGAGTATTTTGATGCCTGTTGTGTGCAAGCAGGGATAGATGATGTTTTATTTGGAGACAGGCCATCAAAATACGTGTTAAATAAGTGCAGGAAAAAGAGGGAGGGGATGACAATTTCATGTGTGGAAGTTGGGGAGGATATGGGTGGATATGTGAGGGGGCAAAGATTATGTAATACCAAGGCGATAAGCCTATATGCGGATAAATGGTTTACAAAGTTTTGGGGTTGTGGACAGGTGAGTGTCTGTGAGGGACATCATACTGGAAGGGATAGTGGAGAGGGTGGGGAATGGGGATAGAGCATGCATGGAAGGACCTGTTAGTGAAGAGGAAGTATGGGAGGCTGTGAATGGTTTAAGTGAGGGAAAAACACCGGGGTTAGATGGCATAATTAATGAATTTTATAAGGTACATTGGGAGGCTATAAAGGAATGCTTAGTGTTATTGTTCAATATAATGAAAGGGGAGGGTCGTATGGGGATAGGTCAAGGTACTGGGGTAGTGGTTTTGGTTTGGAAATGGGGTAAGAGGGAAACCATGGATAACTTTAGGCCATTGGCGTTAATGAATGCCGATTAATTTTTTTGCTAAGTTATTGGCAAATAGATTGAAACAAGTATTGGGTGGGGTCATCGAGGAGGGGCAGTGTGGGATACTGGAGAGAAGCATGATATAAGGACATGAACGCATCAGAGATTTTATAGAACATAAGAAGAACATAAGAATGAAGGAACACTGCAGAAGGCCTACTGGCCCATACAAGGCAGGTCCTTATCAAAACCACCACTACCTTAGAATTTACTCCTGTACTCACGACACTAATCAAACCCAGCCCCTCCCACTCATATATTTGTCCAATCTCTTTTAAAGCCACCCAAGGTCCTAGCCTCTATCACCCTACTCGGAAGATTGTTCCACGCATCTACAACTCTGTTCGAAAACCAGTACTTGCCTATGTCCTTTCTAAATCTAAATTTATCCAATTTAAATCCGTTATTTCTCGTTCTTACTTGGTTCGATATCCTCAGTATTTTATTAATATCTCCTTTGTTTATGCCCATCATCCACTTGTACACCTCGATGATATCTCCCCTCATTCTACGTCTTTCCAGAGAGTGGAGATTCAATGCTCTAAGTCTATCTTCATACGGGAGATTTCTTATACTGTAAATCATTTTAGTCATTCTTCTTTGTATGTTCTCCAATGAATCTATATCCATCCTGTAGTAAGGAGACCAAAACTGAGCTGCATAATCCAAATGAGGTCTCACTAGTGATGTATAGAGCTGTAAAATAACTTTTGGACTTCTGTTGCTTATACTTCTTGAAATAAATCCTAGTAATCTGTTAGCCTTATTGCGCACACTTAGGCACTGTTGTCTTGGCTTTAGATTTCTGCTTACCATGACTCCCAAGTCTTTTTCACATTCTGTATGATCAAGCTCAACTTCACCTAGTTTATAAATTCGAGGGATATTTTCATTACCAACGACTAGCACCTTACACTTGTCTACATTAAACTTCATCTGGGACTGAGGGAGGGGTCTTAGCGATTAATTGACAAAGAGCATATGATAGTGTAGAAAGGGGGACATTGTATGAGATCACGAGGCGGCAAGGTTTTGGGGAGGATGTAGTGGGATGGGTAGAGACTGTGTATAGGGGTGTGAAAGTACGAGTGAATGGTAGAATGGGAGGGAGGATCATTATGGAAAGAGGATTATGACAGGGATGTCCACTGTCTCAGTGTTTATTTGCGTGTTTGCAGGATCCGTTCTACAGACTGGTGAGGGTAAGCATAGAGGGTGGGGGAAATGAACGTACCGGTAATAGAGGTCGGGCGCAAAGAATAATAGTGTACGTAGATGACACGACTGTGCTTGTAAGTAGTGGGGAGGGTTTAAGTAATGTGGGCCATATAATTGAAGTGTTTGGGGGGGCTACTGGTAAGAGAGTGAATAGTGGCAAATCAAAGATTGGAGGTGGGTGGATGGGAGGGGGGGGCATGGGGGAATGGCATAGGTGGATGATAGTTGATGAAATTATGGAATGTGGGGTAACATATTTAAATACTGTGAGTGATTCCCGTAGAGTTAATTCAGAGAACATGGTGCAAAAGGCATTGATTAGGCTACAAGGGTGGAGGACAGGTGATCTCACATTGCAGTAACGGGTAGTGGTGGTCAACACACTAGTGTATAGTAAACTTTAATATGTGGCAGTGGTTTTCCCTTTGATGCAATCAGACATTAGCAAACTTGAGGTGAGAGTCATGAGATACATTTGGGCGTATGGTCGGCCGTGGCTGCGGAAGGCAATAGTTAGGAACAGGATGGATAGGGGTGGCCTGGGGCTTATTTGGTTGGAACAACGCTTATTTAGATTGTATATTAATAAGAGGTGTGTTGTGTGTTGGGGTGGCATGGAAGAGGGGAGAGTAGGTAGGATGGCAATAGAACTGGGTAAATGGTGGGGAGGAAGGGATTTAAGGCTGTGTTGGAATATTTTGTGGCAAATGATGGTAGTGAAGACTTCTCATAGATGGACTGCAAGGGAGATTGAAATATTGGGATGAGGTACAAATGTTATTGAGGGTACAAGTGAATATCCTATGTATGATTGGCTTCATGTTTGGAAAGGGTTTAAAGGATTAAAGTTGAGATCGAGGGATAGGGAATTCATGTATCGGTTCTTGCATGGGGTGGTTGCATCGAAGGCGATTTTATTCAATATGGGCATCATAAGGGATGGAAGTTGTGAAAGGTGTGGTAATCAGGAGACTGGAATGCATGCCATATATTTTTGTGAAAGTTTGGGGCTGGTGAGGGAATGGATGGGTGGTGTTTTGTGAAGGATGGAGGGGGGAGGGACAAAGGTCTTACGGGCCATAAGTTTGGATATGGGTGGAGTTGGGCAGAGTGTGAGTAATGTCAGTGGGAGGATTCTTTAGGGAGGAATGTAAAAGTGCGAGGTATTGCATATTGTGCAAGTGATTGGGTGGGGGTTAAATAGTGGAGGTGAGAATAGGGAGAGTGGGGATGGGGTTGACTGATGACCCATTGATTTATTTAGGGGTTAACTTTATTGAACATTAGGATAGGATTAGATGAGTAAGTCGGGAATGTATGAACATAGAGAATGTTGTGACAGACTATAGGAATAATAATTACGGGAATATTTGTGGGTTTGCCTGGATTTTGGCCGCTGTGGTGGCAGCAGAAGTGGTGCTGTGCACAGGTACTCAGATGTAAGGAATTTTATGTTTTCAATGTTGATCAATGTTATCCAAGTAGACGTTTGTAACTTTTGTGGTAAGATGGATTGTAAGTGGGTGAGAATGAGGAGTGAGTGGTGTGTTTGGTGAACAGTGATGGGTAAGAATGAGGAGTGAGTGGTGTGCTTGGTGAACAGTGATGGGTGAGAATGAGGAGTGAGTGGTGTGCTTGGTGAACGGTGATGGGTGAGAATGAGGAGTGAGTGGTGTGCTTGGTGAACGGTGATGGGTGAGAATGAGGAGTGAGTGGTGTGCTTGGTGAACGGTGATGGGTGAGAATGAGGAGTGAGTGGTGTGCTTGGTGAACAGTGATGGGTAAGAATGAGGAGTGAGTGGTGTGCTTGGTGAACAGTGATGGGTGAGAATGAGGAGTGAGTGGTGTGCTTGGTGAACGGTGATGGGTGAGAATGAGGAGTGAGTGGTGTGCTTGGTGAACGGTGATGGGTGAGAATGAGGAGTGAGTGGTGTGCTTGGTGAACGGTGATGGGTGAGAATGAGGAGTGAGTGGTGTGCTTGGTGAACAGTGATGGATGAGAATGAGTGAGTGGTGTGCTTGGTGAACAGTGATGGGTGAGAATGAGGAGTGAGTGGTGTGCTTGGTGAACAGTGATGGGTGAGAATGAGGAGTGAGTGGTGTGCTTGGTGAACAGTGATGGGTAAGAATGAGGAGTGAGTGGTGTGTTTGGTGAACGGTGATGGGTGAGAATGAGGAGTGAGTGGTGTGCTTGGTGAACAGTGATGGGTAAGAATGAGGAGTGAGTGGTGTGCTTGGTGAACGGTGATGGGTGAGAATGAGGAGTGAGTGGTGTGTTTGGTGAACGGTGATGGGTGAGAATGAGGAGTGAGTGGTGTGCTTTGGTGAACAGTGATGGGTAAGAATGAGGAGTGAGTGGTGTGCTTGGTGAACAGTGATGGGTGAGAATGAGGAGTGAGTGGTGTGCTTGGTGAACGGTGATGGGTGAGAATGAGGAGTGAGTGGTGTGCTTGGTGAACGGTGATGGGTGAGAATGAGGAGTGAGTGGTGTGCTTGGTGAACAGTGATGGATGAGAATGAGGAGTGAGTGGTGTGCTTGGTGAACAGTGATACGTAGAATGAGGAGTGAGGGTGTGCTTGGTGAACAGTGATGGGTGAGAATGAGAGTGAGTGGTGTGCTTGGTGAACAGTGATGGGTAAGAATGAGGAGTGAGTGGTGTGTTTGGTGAACGTGATGGGTGAGAATGAGGAGTGAGTGGTGTGCTTGGTGAACAGTGATGGGTAAGAATGAAGAGTGAGTGGTGTGCTTGGTGAACGGTGATGGGTGAGAATGAGGAGTGAGTGGTGTGTTTGGTGAACGGTGATGGGTGAGAATGAGGAGTGAGTGGTGTGTTGGTGAACGGTGA
This sequence comes from Cherax destructor, assembly GCA_009830355.1. Classification (NCBI taxonomy): domain Eukaryota; kingdom Metazoa; phylum Arthropoda; class Malacostraca; order Decapoda; family Parastacidae; genus Cherax; species Cherax destructor. Next base: position 13,237 of record WNWK01018743.1, on the reverse strand, counting down.
TGGGTGAGAATGAGGAGTGAGTGGTGTGCTTGGTGAACGGTGATGGGTGAGAATGAGGAGTGAGTGGTGTGCTTGGTGAACGGTGATGGGTGAGAATGAGGAGTGAGTGGTGTGCTTGTGAACGGTGATGGGTGAGAATGAGGAGTGAGTGGTGTGCTTGGTGAACGGTGATGGGTGAGAATGAGGAGTGAGTGGTGTGCTTGGTGAACGGTGATGGGTGAGAATGAGGAGTGAGTGGTGTGCTTGGTGAACGGTGATGGGTGAGAATGAGGAGTGAGTGGTGTGTTTGGTGAACGGTGATGGGTGAGAATGAGGATTGAGTGGTGTGCTTGAGTGAACGGTGATGGGTGAGAATGAGGAGTGAGTGGTGTGCGTGAACGGTGATGGGTGAGAATGAGGAGTGAGTGGTGTGTTTGTGAACGGTGATGGGTGAGAATGAGGAGTGAGTGGTGTGCTTGGTGAACGGTGATGGGTGAGAATGAGGAGTGAGTGATGTGCTTGGTGAACGGTGATGGGTGAGAATGAGGAGTGAGTGGTGTGTTGGTGAACGGTGATGGGTGAGAATGAGGAGTGAGTGGTGTGCTTGGTGAACGGTGATGGGTGAGAATGAGGATGAGTGGTGTGCTTGGTGAACGGTGATGGGTGAGAATGAGGAGTGAGTGGTGTGCTTGGTGAACGGTGATGGGTGAGAATGAGGAGTGAGTGGTTGCTTGGTGAATGGTGATGGGTGAGAATGAGGAGTGAGTGGTGTGCTTGGTGAACGGTGATGGGTGAGAATGAGGAGTGAGTGGTGTGTTTGGTGAACGGTGATGGGTGAGAATGAGGAGTGAGTGGTGTGTTTGGTGAACGGTGATGGGTGAGAATGAAGGAGTGAGTGGTGTGTTTGGTGAACAGTGATGGGTGAGAATGAGGAGTGAGTGGTGTGTTTGGTGAACGGTGATGGGTGAGAATGAGGAGTGAGTGGTGTGTTTGGTGAACGGTGATGGGTGAGAATGAAGAGTGAGTGGTGTGTTTGGTGAACGGTGATGGGTGAGAATGAGGAGTGAGTGGTGTGCTTGGTGAACGGTGATGGGTGAGAATAAGAAGTGAGTGGTGTGCTTGGTGAACGGTGATGGGTGAGAATGAGGAGTGAGTGGTGTGTTTGGTGAACGGTGATGGGTGAGAATGAGGAGTGAGTGGTGTGTTTGGTGAACGGTGATGGGTGAGAATGAGAAGTGAGTGGTGTGCTTGGTGAAAGGTGATGGGTGAGAATGAGGAGTGAGTGGTGTGCTTGGTGAACGGTGATGGGTGAGAATGAGGAGTGAGTGGTGTACTTGGTGAACGGTGATGGGTGAGAATGAGGAGTGAGTGGTGTGCTTGGTGAACGGTGATGGGTGAGAATGAGGAGTGAGTATTATTGGTTGTAAGTAGTGGGCATAGGTATGTATAAAAACATTTTACCCGATGAGGGTATATTCATTTTGAATTTTTGGACAACTGTTAGTTTTCCTTTTCTACAACATAAATTTCTCCGAGAAATATAAGTGGCGTCCCTGCGACAGAGTCCCACACTGTTCTCAAGTCATGTGTTCAGCGCTACCAGTAGGTTCTGCTATTGTTGTTCAGCTCAGCACGGCTATTTCAGCAAGTAAGAGGTGAGTTTGTGGTGGTTTCAGCATCCAGTGTGAGTGTTTCTCCCAGTAGGGAGAAGGAAGCGGCCACAGTTCTCCCACATGCCACCAGCCACTCACACCGCCACCACACTTCTCTCCACCATTGCCCACTCCCTCTCTGCTGTGTATTCCTGTGAATTCAGTGTAAATTTGCCATGGGTGTGTATCCGAGTGCCTGAGGTCACTCGCAGCCACGTGGGGTGTGGACAAAGCCACGTGGGTAAAGCCAGATCCCAAGCCATGCTGGGGTCTGCTGTTCGCATCACTCCTCTAATGTCACTCCCACAACGTTACCGTGTTGCCCTGACATCACCTCGTGACGACTGCTTGACTTCACCTTGCTGCCTACGTCACCTTATGAAGTCACCCACGATGCTGCCCGACTTCACGACGTCACCCACGATGTTGCCTGATGTCACCTCGCGATGTCACCCTATGACATCCCTCATGACGTCACCTCTCTACTTCTGCTGACGTCACCCCATGACATCACCTCAGGACGTCACGCCTGACATCACATGATGTCACATCGATTGTTATAGTTTCACAGTGAGCATATTGTTTCAGAATTGTCGAGAAGTCTGTGAGAAAACATATATCATGTGTTAATTCCTCTAAGTCAGTGTTCTCACATGTTCGTGATTTTTGCACAGAAAAGCGTCATGTTGTAATCGCATGTGCAGCAGGTGTGTGCAGTCTTCCATGTGTCCTGTGTGGTCTTGAGGACAGCTGTGAGTGGCCCACAGTATGTTCTGTGCCCAGACCAGTGTAGCACCCGTGTTACTTGTCACCCGATGTTATAGAAGCCGTTGTTCTGGTTGAAGTTGTTGAAAATACAGATAAGTGATGATTCCAGGATTCTTCGGAATTGAGTGTTGTGTTCTCTGGTGATGGGCATTGCGTTTCTGCAGTTGATTAAATGGTTGTGTGAATTTCGGAGTTGAACACAGGCATTCCTTGGATCGTCAGATCTGCCTACGTACTGGTGTTCTGAAATACGTGTTTGGAGGTCTCTGGATGTTTCGCCCACATATAATTTGCTGCAGTCATTACAATGGATTATGTATACCCCTGCAGAGGATTGAAGCTTGTCCTGTCTATTACTGGTAATGTCCTTGGTGGTGGTGGATGTGGAGGTAGATACTTGGAATGAGGAATTGGAAAAGATGTTGGAAACGTGTTTGGTAATGGAGTTGGTGGGAAGGACTATGTATCTCTTCTCGGCAGTGTCTTCTCTGGGTGTGTTGAAGATGTTTAATGCCCGTCGTCTGCAGTCTCTAATGAAGTGACGAGGATAGTGAAGTTTAGAAAATACTTGTTCAATAAGAGAGCATTCTTCCTCAAGGAACTCACTGCTCCAGATTCTGAGTGCGCGCAAGAAAAAGCCTATAATTACACCACGTTTAGTTTTGGTGAAGGATAGGATTAGGGGACAAAGGGTTTGTTTTCCTGGAATTGGGATGGAAGATATTGTTTCCTGTCTTGACCACATTATGAATGGAAATGAGATCAGTCCTATTATCTGCCACAGTGCTGGAGGTAATGATGTTCGTAAGCATAGAAGTGAGGATTTGGTTAGTAGACATGGGGTAGCAATAGACAAGTTGCATTTTGCCGAGCAGGGATGTTGGAAATGAATGGTTGCCAAAGGAAATTGGTGTTTGTTGCTCGCTTGATGAACACTGCAAAGATAATGCAGTGTTTGTCAACTGGGAATACGTTTACGTCAGAAATGACATGTATGTCACAGAGGGGTTCATTAGGGCAATAAACTAGAAATAGAGACGTGGGTTTTTGGTGGGAAATCAGTGAAATACAGTACAAACGAAATAGTTTATAAGTGTCCCTGTGTGCAGATGATGTGAAGTTGATGAGAAGAATTCAATCGGAAGAGGACCAAGCAGAATTACAAAAGGATCTGGACAATCTGAAGGTCTGGTCCAGCAACTGGCTCCTGGAGTTCAACCTCACCAAGTGCAAAGTCATAAAGATTAAGAAAGGGCAAAGAAGACTGCAGACGGAATACAGTCTAGGGGGCAAGAGACTACAAACCTCACTCAAGTAAAAGGATCTTGGGGTGAGTATAACACCGAGCACATCTCCTGAGGCGTACATCCAAATAACCGTTGCAGCATACGGGCGCCTGGCAAACCCAAGAGCAGCTTTCCGACATCTTAATAAGGAATTATTCAGGACCTTGTAGACTGTGTACGTTAAGCCTATATTGATGTATGCAGCACCAGTTTGGAACCCACACCTAGCCAAACATGTAAGGAAACTAGAGAAAGTGCAAAAGTTTGCAACAATACTGTTCCTAGAGCAAAGGGGCATGTCCTATGAGGAGAGGTTAAGGGAAATCTACCTGACGACACTGGAGGACAGGAGAGATAAGGGGGATTTGATAACGACTTATAAAATACTGAGAGGAATCGACAAGGTGGACAGAGACAGGATGTTCCAGAGATGGGACACAATAACAAGAGGTCACAGTTGGAAGATGAAGACTCTTGGAAGTGATGTAGTGGAGACAGGATGCATACATAGCTTTAAGAAGAGGTATGATAAGGCTCATGGAGCAGGAAGAGTGATCTAGTAGCAACCAGTAAACAGGTGGCACGAAGGGCTATGAATCGACCCATGCAACCAAAATTAGGTGAGTACACACACACACACACACTCACACTTATACACACACACACACCAAAAGCTACACACACACACACACACACACACACACGCACATAAGCAAGCAAAGTAGACGAGCATACTAGACAAGCAAACTAGACGAGCTTACAGAGAGAATGGAGAAGAGCTGAAGCTGCAGAAGCCAAGATATGGTCCCTAGAAGACGAAGCAAACAGGGACACTTCTGAGTCTATCACTTTCGTTATGTCATTCACATATACCAAAAACAGCACTGGTCCTAGGACTGACCCCAGTGGAATCCCGCTCGTCACAGGCGCCCACTGTGACACCTCGTCACGTACCATGATTCGTTGATTTTCCTTCCCTGAAACCGTGCTGGTTGTCGTTTATAAGCTTGTGTCTTTCTAGGTGCTCCACCACTCTCCTCCTGATGATCTTCTCCATGACTTTGCATACTATACACGTCAGTGACACAGGTCTGTAGTTTAATGCCTCGTGTCTGTCTCATTTCTTAAAAATTGGGACTACATTTGCCATCTTCCATACCCCAGGTAGTTGCCCAGTTTCAGTGGATCTATATGTGATTGCAGGGGTCGAGTGTGTTTGTGTGGGTGATGGAACGTGTACTCACCTAGTTGTGGTTTCAGGGGTCGAGTGTGTTTGTGTGTGTTTGTGTGTGTTTGTGTGTGTTTATGTGTGTTTGTGTGTGTGTGTGTGTGTGTACTCACCTAGTTGTGGTTGCAGGGGTCGATTCATATGTGTATGATCATGTATGTAATGAGATCACAGGTGAATAAGACATCAACTACAGTAAAACTAAAAACAAATAACAAAAACGGTCGTTAATTCTTCCAATGCAGAATATTATTAAATATATTTTAATTATTTTATAAAAGCATTTTTACTTTAAAAGCAAAAACAATCAGTAAAAATCCGCCTTCCATTTAGACCGTTTTTTTTTTTTTTTTTTTTTTTTTTTAGGTTTTCTTATTAGAGCCAAACCAGCAAATGTACTTCTACCACTTTATTATTTTTATTAATTTATCACTGTATTCCATTGTACTTCTAATTTCTTTGAAGGTTTTGCTTCTTTTAATTTATTAATAACTTAAGTGGGCGAATAACTTTTGACGAATTCATATCGTTTATCATATTTCTCAATAAAATCTGAATAGTGATATCATATTTCTCAATAAAATCTGAATAGTGATATCATATTTCTCAATAAAATCTGAATAGTGATATCATATTTCTCAATAAAATCTGAATAGTGATATCATATTTCTCAATAAAATCTGAATAGTGATATCATATTTCTCAATAAAATCTGAATAGTGATATCATATTTCTCAATAAAATCTGAATAGTGATATCATATTTCTCAATAAAATCTGAATAGTGATATCATATTTCTCAATAAAAACTGAATAGTGATATCATATTTCTCAATAAAATCTGAATAGTGATATATTTCTCAATAAAATCTGAATAGTGAGTTATCAAGAATGTTTTAATAAACAGATCGACTCTTATCTTTGTGTTACCCTTTAGGATAAAAGAAATATTTTATAATCCGGTCTATAACGTTTATATATTTGTGTTCCATTGGAACCTGCCAGTTAATTACCAATAACACTACTTCCGCATTAAGTCTACGATACCCGTTTACACTGGCCAACATAATGGCCTTTCTTGGGCAATGTTATCAAAAACGAAGAGAATTATATAATTTAAAAAAATTAACTAATAAAATATTACATGTTATTTGCATTTCTCTTTCTGTCTTATTTTCTCTCAGTGGCAGAGATAAAGTACGAAAGAATAAAAGAAAAATATGGAAGGTTCTGTGCAATCTATATATAACAATTCAACTCAAATCGTACAAATTAGATTAACTCCGAAGAAATAATTTAAGTAAGATTTCGGTAAAATGAATATAATAAATAATTTGTGTACAGAACAAAAAATATTAGTGTGACTGAGTACGTAAGCAAAACATGTTCAAACAAGACGCTTTCATCTGTCAAATAAACAGAGTATTGTTAAGGAAATAACTTGAATCTGTTAAGGGAAAGCAAACAGTAATTTTCAGAAAGCATTGGGTATTGCAGGAGAGAGATTTTAGAAGCTTCAAAATCCCAGTATTTAATTAAGTTATTAACTGTTTAGATTGCTTGTGTGGTCTGCTTTAGCAGTTGCATATAATTCTGACACTGTTGGAACGGCATGAGTTGCATAGAAAATGTAATGAGGGTAAATTAATTCACCAAAACATTACACATTGTAATGTAAATGATGATGAAGCTCTGAATTTATTTTTCCTTCTGCAACTGTATATCTATCCATCTCTATGCACACACACACACACACACACGGGGCCAGGAGCTTTGACTCGACCCCTGCAACTACAACTAGGTGAGTATACACACACACACACACACACACACACACACACACACACACAGCTACCTGAGATATGGAAAAAGGCCAACGTAGTCCCCATCTTTAAAAAAGGAGACAGAAAAGAGGCACTAAACTACAGACCGGTGTCACTTACGTGTATAGTGTGCAAAGTCTTGGAGAAAATCATCAGGAAAAGAATGGTGGAGCATCTGGAGCAGAACAGGATAATCAACGCCAGACAGCACGGTTTCAGGGAAGGCAAATCCTGTGTAACAACCCTCCTAGAGTTCTATGATAAAGTAACAGAGGTAAGGCAGGAGAGAGAAGGGTGGGTTGACTGCATTTTCTTGGACTGCAGGAAGGCCTTTGACACAGTTCCTCACATGAGATTAGTAAAAGTTGGAAGAACAAGCATGTATAACAGGAAGGGCACTGGAATGGATCAGGGGAAAACCTCACAGGAGGCAACAACGGGTCATGGTGCGTGATGAGGTATCACAGTGGGCGCCTGTGACGAGCGGTGTACCACAGGGGTCAGTCCTAGGGCCAGTGCTATTCTTGCTATATGTGAATGACATGACGGATGGGATAGACTCAGAAGTGTCTCTTTTCGCAGATGATGTGAATTATTGAGGAGAATCACATCGGATGAAGACCAAGCAGGACTTCAAAGTGACCTGGACAAGCTTGACATCTGGTCTAGCAACTGGCTTCTCGAATTTAACCCCACCAAATGCAAAGTCATGAAGATCGGAGAAGGGCAAAGAAGACCGCTGACAGAGTACAGGCTAGGTGGACAAAGGCTACAAACCTCATCAAGGAGAAAGACCTTGGGGTGAGTATAACACCAAGCACGTCTCCGGAAGCACACATCAACCAGATAACCGCGGCAGCATATGGGCGACTGGCAAACCTAAGATTAGCGTTCCGTTACCTTAACAAGGAATCGTTCAAGACAATGTATACCGTATACGTCAGGCCCATACTAGAGTATGCAGCACCAGTCTGGAACCCACACCTGGTCAAGCACGTCAAGAAATTAGAGAAAGTGCAAAGGTTTGCGACAAGGCTAGTTCCACAACTCAGGGACTGCCTTATGAAGAAAGGTTGAGGGAAATAGGACTAACAACACTGGAGGACAGAAGGGTTAAAGGAGACATGATAACGACATACAAAATACTGCGGGAATCGACAAGGTAGATAGTGACAGGATGTTCCAGAGAGGAAACACAGAAACAAGGGGACACAACTGGAAGCTGAAGACTCAGATGAGTCAGAGGGATGTTAGGAAGCAATTCTTCAGCCATAGAGTAGTTAGGAAGTGGAATAGTTTAGCAACGATATAATGGAGGCGGGAACCATACATAGTTTTAAGACAAGGTATGATAAAGCTCACGGAGCAGGAGAGCAGAGACCCAGTAGCGGACAGTGCAGAGGCGGGGCCAGGAGCTGAGTCTCGACCCTGCAACCACATTAGGTGAGTACAATTAGTGAGTACACACACACACACACACACACACACACAGATATATATATATATATATATATATATATATATATATATATATATATATATATATATATATATATATATATATATATATATATATATATATATTTATATATTTATATATATATTAACCAAATTGGGAGGCCAGATTGACTCACGTCACATTGTCCTGCTCAAAAGAAACACATGTATGTGAATCACCCTATCCACTACGCTATCGATCGATGGAGTAGTGGATAGGGTGACACGTATGTTGTGTTGTCTCTTGAAGCAGGACAATGTGTCGTGGGTCGAATCCTGCCTGCCGCACTTGGTAAATGTTCCAATACCACTTGTTCTCGTGGTTTCATTCTATATATATATATATATATATATATATATATATATATGCAATACTGTTGTTATTGATTCAATACCACTCGTTCGTGGTTACAATAACACACACATAAATAAATATATATAAATATATATATATATATATATATATATATATATATATATATATATATATATATATATATATATATATATATATATGAGTGAGTGTGTGTGTGTGTGTGTGTGTGTTATTGTAACCACGAACGAGTGGTATTGAATAAATAACAACACTGCGGACTAGCCGAGGATTCGAACCCATGATGTTTTGGCAAGCCTCATGGTGAACGAAAACCACATGACGCTCTAACCCACAGGACCACGCAATCCTACAACACGCAAGCATCCAGCAGAGCTAGATGTTTTACCTTGATCTGAGGGGAAAGCATCATTATCCTCACCTTACCCATGACTTAATGATTCCAGAGTTTTTCCCGCACGGCAATTAAAAGGAGGGGAATACCCTCATCCCAGTCCTTCTGGCACTGGGTGCAATAAACATGCATCATCCTGAGAGACTGGTGAAACTAATGACTTTGACTCTCAGAGTGATAGACATTACTAGACTGTTTCTTATTTACGTCTCTTAAACTACATGACATTTTATAAAATTTGACTTCTGGTTGGTTTGTACAAAGCCTAACTGATAAAATATTTCACTAGAAATCTCAAAACCATAAACACACAATTGTTAAGAAATGGCAAGAACTCTTGTAACCTGGTAAAAGATAAGTGTTTGAAACATTTATTATCCAGCTCTCCCTACTCAATACTGAAATATCCTCCATTGGGTTTCGTAAAAATTCAGAACCTTATCCTCAAATGGCTCTGACATGACTTTCATGGTCACATACCTGTAAAATAAACATTTGTTAAATTTGGGAACTACTTCTCTGTAACAGCTGGTAACTAAACCTTCAGGAGTCACCATCCCTGACCCTGCCAGCTGCTTTCTGACTCCCATGCCAGGACCAGACACCTCCCTAAACCGGGTTTGGCCTGGCCATCCATCACTGCCCATAGTCTCCTGCAGTCAGACTCAATGAACAGGTTCCCCAGGTCCAACTGTCACCACAGTCAGTAGAGATCAAGGCGAGGCACAGAAGTTTTTCCTTGCTCACCTGTCTAGTCATAGTATACTTTGAAATTTTTTAGTCACATTAGATTTAGTTTTGACCTCAAAACCTTGTTAATCAGGGTCCCTCCAAACCAAACATTCCTCACTTTTGAGGAGATTCCATAACAGTGTTGCCTAGTAGTAGGTCAACACCTGAAAAAGGTAAATCTTCTGTAATACCAACAGGCAGGTACCCAGACTCCACTCACAGTCTATGTACAGGAGTCCTAACAGTGGATCCCGAAATCGTTTCTAAAAATATTTATATTTTCCAGTGTATCTTCAGACACTGTAATACATCCTTGCTCAGTAACGAGAATGTGCTACATCCTTCCCTTAAATACATAACACCTCCTACCCTGCCTTTACTTTGGCAAGGCCACTGTGGACTTACTTGAAAAGACCTTCATCCGAGGGTCTAAAACAGCTGAACTTTTTGGTGTACTCTGGGGTAAGACTGCAATACAACCCTACTGCATGTGTAACGGGGGTACCAGAAGTCCTATACAGAAGCCTGGTCCTTCCCATTCTCTGCAATACTGCTGTAAGTGACCCTTCTTATTCCAAGTAAGTACAATTATAAACTTTAAAGTTACCATCCCTACCTGAGGTGGGACTGAATCCCTTGTCCTTCGGGAATTGGGCTTTTTCCTACCTGTTCCCTGTTTTCCCTGCACCTGAAATTGACTTACCATTTCCCCTGAGCAGGAAGCTGAGAAGTAGACTTAAATCCCGGGGAAACCAGGATTCGGGTGGTTAGTAGACTGACTTTGGATTATGAGGTTTGAAAAAATTTGGCTTAAAACTGTGAAATTTCTTACCCCTTCCTAGTTGGTAGAGATTTTCCTCAAGATATGCCTTAAGGTCAGGCGGTACACTTTTTCAAAATATCTTCTAGAAAAAACCAAAGAAATTACAACTTCATAAACACCTACAAAACCCTTTGGGAGCGGCCCCCATTTAGTCAGCAGCGACATCTTTCCATACCCACCAAGGATTGTCCTTCCTGGATCTTTAAACATATAAACATATGCCTATACTTTTTGGAATACCTGATAAGTCAATAACACAACATCCTACATCTTTTAATAATCTGAACATTCATGTTCCTCACATGCGCGTGTTCAATGTGCTCGGATTGACTCAACTTATATTGTGACTGACAACAAGCCTGAAAAATTCACTGGTCAACAGTTCTGGAATTATTTCAGGACTTGTTGTCAGTCACAATATAAGTTGAGTCAGTCTGAGCACATTGAACATACGCATACATCAATACTCTTCTATTTATGAGGACATTTGATCATAGCAACATTCCAGACGGTACATATATATTAAGAGTAATACAGTATTTTATCACATGTATCCATAGCACCATATGATTTTTATATACATAATAACTATGATATATAAGTATAACAAGTTATACTACAAGAGTTGTGAAGGAGCTTATATCCTTAATTATTCTAACTACGTTAACTGTATTTGCTACCACCTAGACACCTTTGTTATTAAAGATCTCAACTTTTATTAAGTTGGTTTGTATTCATCCAGTTGCAGTCCAAAAAAGAACTAATGAGAAGCCACATAATTTATGGGATAACTGGACTAGAATACTCTGAAAAACTGTTACGAAACTAGAAACTGGCTAGATACTAGAAGAGGATCAATAAGGTGACAGTCTTTTTTCCTTCCTGGCACTAAAAAAATACCTCCTCCTCTGGAGAGGTTATGGCCCCCTCTCTTGTTCCCCGCAGTCTGGCTGGTCAGTGTCTTCTTGACTCCTTCACATGATGTGTCTGGCAGAACAAAAGTGAAAATAAAAAGAAATAAAAAACGAATATTTTCATTGAGTGTCAGAATCTTTCATATTTATAATACATTAATTTGACACTGAGTACCAAAAAATAGCAATATATTTCCAACAAAAAATAACTTAGCTTTTCTTATATTATTTTATTGACTAATATTAATCTTTACCATTGTTTGATGTTATACCTGGAGTCTACCTGAGAGAATTCCAGGGTCAACGCCCCCGCGGCCCGGTCCGTGACCAGGCCTCATGTTGGACCAGAGCCTGATCAACCAGGCTGTTACTGCTGGCCGCACGCAGTCCAACGTACGAACCACAGCCCGGCTGATCAGGTACCGGACTTGAGGTGCCTGTCCAGTGCCTGCTTGAAGACAGCCAGGGGTTTGTTGGTAATCCCCTGATGTATGCTGGGAGGCAGTTGAACAATCTTGGGCCCCTCACACTTATTGTGTTGTCCCTCAACGTGCTAGTGGCACCCCTGCTCTTCATTGGGGGATGTTACATCGCCTGCCGAGTCTTTTTTCTTTCTGGAGTGATTTTTGTGTGCAAGTTTGGTACTAAGCCCTCGAGAATTTTCCATGTGTATATAATAATGTATCTCTCCCGCCTGCGTTCTAGGGAGTACAGGTTTAGGAACTTCAAGCGTTCCCAGTAGTTGAGGTGGTTTATCGAACTTATGCGTGCGGTGAAGGTTCTCGCACATTTTCAAGGTCAGCAATTTCACCCTCCTTGAAAGGTGCCGTTAGTGTGCAGCAATATTCTAGCCTAGATAGAACAAGCGATCTGTAAAGTGTCAACATGGGCTTGGGATCCCTGGTTTTGAAGGTTCTCATTATCCATCCTGTCATTTTTCGAGCAGATGCAATTGCTACTTTGTTATGGTCCTTGAAGGTGAGATCCTCTGACATGATCACTCCCAGGTCTTTGACATTAGTTTTTCGCTCTATTGTGTGGTTGGAATTAGTTTTGTACTCCGAAGAGATTTTAATTTCTTCACGTTTTCCGTATCTGAGTAATTGAAATTTCTCATCATTGAACTTCATATTGTTTTCTGCAGCCCATTTAAAGATTTGGTTTATGTCTGCTTGGAGTCTTGCAGTGTCTTCAACGGTGGACACAGTCATACAGATTCGGTGTCATCTGCAAAGGAAGACACAGCACTGTTGCTTATATCCCTGTCAATATCTGATATGAGGATGAGGAATAGGATGGGAGCAAGTACTGTGCCTTGTGGAACAGAGCTTTTTACAGTAGCTGCCTCAGACTTTACTCTGTTGACTACTATCTTTGTGTTCTACATGTTAGGAAATTATGGATCCATCTACCAACTTTTCCTGTTATTCCTTTATCACGCATTTTGTGTGCTATTACACCATGGTCACATTGTCAAAGGCTTGCAAAATCTGTATATATAACATATGCATTCTGTTTATCTTCTAGAGCATCCAGGACCTTGTCGTAGTGGTCCAGTAGTTGGGACAGACAGGAGCGGCCTGCTCTAAACCCATGCTGTCCTGGGTTGTGCAATTGATGGGTATCAAGATGGGTGGCGATCTTGCTCTTGAACCCTCAAAGATTTTATGATATGGGACGTTAGCGCAATTGGTCTGTAGTTCTTTGCTATTGCTTTACTGCCCCCTTTGTGGAGCGGGCTATGTCTGTTGTTTTTAGTAGCTGCGGGACGATCCCAGTGTCCATGCTTCCTCACCATAAGATTTAAA
>WNWK01018742.1:0-35000 GCA_009830355.1 Cherax destructor | reverse complement strand
CACTCACTTGGCAGGACGGTAGTACCTCCCTGGGTGGTTGCTGTCTACCAACCTACTACCTAGGATATATATATATATATATATATATATATATATATATATATATATATATATATATAAATCAGGTCTCTGAACGTTCTCTCAAATTTTTCTTCACAATAATTCATATCATCTACAATCACTCTCGCAATTTCATCCCATAATTACTGGATCCAATATTAATTTTCCAGCTGATCGAAATTATTAGATGTTAAATTAATTTGCAGGAAAAACTTAATTTGTTAATATCGATGACTGGAGGTAATATGACTTCTCCATAATTTTCTGTCGTCAGTCTCATTATTTCCTTCATCTTATGTTTCCTCATATATATATTATTGGAAGATTAGAATAGGGAGGGAAGAGGTGGCATATTTGATTACTGTGTGACTACTTTTCTTACCATGCACAATCAAAAGTTTTTCTTTCTTTCTTTCTTTTTTCGCCTTCCACATCTGTGAAACTCAATTTCTCGTCTCTGAAATTTCCACTCACTGCAGTTCATTTTTTCGTCTTGGTTATTTTTCCAATTTCAAAAACTGTTCCTATATTCATGCAAAACGAATTTCCTTTCCTCCTAAACTCACCTTTTTTTTTGTTAACGCTTTTACTTTGCCTGTATTTTATTTTTCTATAAAAAAAAAAACACCCGCCCCCTCTGGATATTAAACTTGTATTTCGTCAACCTAAAATACATCATAGCAATATCTTCTCGTTCCAGTGATGATTTTCAATCTATTCTGTTGTGCAATTGTCCGTTTTCTTTCTACTGGAGAAGTAATTGCCTTGCTAACACTAACAGCACTCTTTTTTTCTGTCACGTTCTTTAACATGACAAATATTAACTATCCTATTCCCAGAACTATCTATCCACGCCAGATTTTGTTTCTGCTGATGCCTGCTTTTTTCCAATGCATTATCAAATGTTTTAATCTGCTGAACACTTTACCTAACACTGGCCATCTGATGACCTCTCATGACCTGTCTTATAGAATTTTCTGCACCAGGACTTACAGGCATCTTCCTTTGTGTGCCCCTTGAGGAATGATTGAAAAAAGTAACGACTGCCCAGCTACAACAAATATTATTTTTTTTAGAAGTAATTTATCTCTATTAACTTGCTGCTACTACTCTCATGACGCGCCTCCTGGATTTTCCTTTCTTTTTCACATCAACTGTTTTCTTATTTCCTCCCATTTTTTCCCTATTGTTCCTTGATTATGATCCAAGATGGATCGAAATGTTGGATAAAGCTTCATTTCTAAAATGTTTATTATTAATAAATTGTTACAGCCTCTTTTTTGTACTTAAAACAAATACGCTAAATAGCCTGTCTGTATGTGAGGTTTAATGAGAACTATTGTATTACTACTGTTTTTTATTTTAAATTAGAACATTTCATCTCGTGTAACTGATAAGGGAATAAAATTGATGAGCTAGCTAGATGTAACTTTAGGCAGATTTTAGAGGACCTAGTACCTAGTTAGCTTCGAGTGGGAGAAACAGGAAAATAGATTTATAGTGAGACCTAATTATTAATTCGAATTATCTGTGGAGCAGATTCTGTTCCGGCAGGAACGACATGAGAACCAGGCGACGAAAACTGGAGTCCTTATCTGGGCTATGAAGGTGATGGGGTACGGGCAATGAAGTCGAGATTAGGAGGTTGGTATTATGTGTTACCGAGGAATTGGATACCAGATCATATTTTGCCTCATGAAGGAGGATTAAACGTAAACCTTACGTTGAAGTTCTATCTAACCTTAGAAGGGGAAAGTGGAAAATAAGGATTTCATGATATATTACGATAACTGAAACATTATAAATAGCATAACCTCCATTTGAATGTAGTATACGAGAGAGAAGTAAACTAAAAAGTGTTTAAAAGTAATTAAGTCAATTCGTCATGAAATTCTTGGGAGTTTGTGCATTCATTAGAAAGACCAATATATTAACATCAACATTAATCTTGTGGTGTAGCGTAAATAAATATATAGAATGGAAAAACAAATGTATAGAATATGAAAAGTATATTTACCAAAAACAAATAAAAGTCCAAATTATACAAATAATCAGCAGTCACATCACATGATGTTTACATGAGTCAGAAGAACAGAAAAACATTACTGTTGGTGCAGGCAGAGAGCACCGTGCTTGATACACGCTAAGCGACCTTTGAAGCGCTAGGAGGGCGCACGAACTTGTCTTCATCGACAAAAATCCTAGAAAGACAATAGGAGAGAGGAAGGGAGAGGGGACCCCACCGCCTCCGTTCTCTAAGAGCCAACAGACCGTCGAGGCTGCCAACAATTACTGCATCCTTGACGTAAAGCAGTTCACGAGCACCAAGTATCACGGACAATTTTTATTGCTTTTCTCTGCAGCATTGCAATATTCCCATTGTCCCTGGTGACTCGCTGGTCCTCGCTTTGGTGACGGCTCGCTCATCACCAAACAACATGAGGAAAAAAATATTAATAAAAAAATTGAATAGTGTTTCATGACATGGATCTTTGACAGATGACGACCCGTTCTAGTAGTAAACATCTTCCGTTCTATTGAGCTAGGTTTTAAATCTTCCATGATGCTCTCAACATAACAGCATAAAGGATATTGGAAAATATCTTTATATGAAAGATTATTACATAGGCTCCTGGAACTTTTTTTATACACTGTTCGTTGGTGATACGTAAAATAGAACAGTTTTATTGCATTTTGAAGGATGCGTTTTTCGCTGAGAGCAATGAGACCTACAAATGAGTTTTGAAGAATAACCATAATCGGTTTCTAATGCGGTTGAGTGTGAGAAGCCAGCGATCCTCAGTCAACACTTTCCTAGAACTGTTAAAACTGCCTTTATCATATGATATACTCTGTCATCAAAAAGATTTAATTTCCTAAGTTGGTCTTGCGTAAATTGCTTATACTAAACGTAGAAGCATTATTTGGTGTCACTGAGGTTGGTTTAGTCTCCGTGACTTCTGTCGCAGTTGAATATTTACGTTTTAACTTTACATAAAATATTTGCAGTCCTTGTTATTTTGAAACAAGTGCCTTTACCAGGAACTAATGTTGACACTGACGACAGAGGTGAGTGTTGTAAGGAAGTCAGATTTTGTGGATGTCCAAGGCACCTCATATGACAGTTACATTGTTTAGACAAAGTGCTTCACATTTTAAATATGTAAAAAATAAATGCTTTTCGTTATGTCATAATGACAAGCCTCGATTAAGAAGAGAAAGAAAGTTTTTAAGAAAATTTAAATCTAGAAATGTAACTGTTGAGTAAATTTATTATAAACTGATCACATCAGACTGGAAGTCTGTTATACCGTTCACCTTGAGTTAACAAAGGCAATTGCTCAATAAACAAATTACGTCAGATATCTGTACATTCAGTTACAAACTGTTTTAACTTTCTTCTATGTTAGTACCTGTAATTATTAATAAATGCAACGTTAATTCTCATTTACTTTTATTAAAGATAGTCGGAAATTTTTTGCTTGATCTGTGTGTATTAGTAATGTCTTTATTTACTGCTAATACACAGGATAAATATATGTATAGAGGTTTTATTTCAAGACATTAATCATCTTAAAAGAATTAATAGACATTTGCTTCATAAATTGTTAGCAATGTCAGCAACAGATTGTTATCAGGTATCTCTGAAGGGGACCTTTTGACCCACACAATATTCCTTTTTCCTTCCTCGAGCTTTTCGTTTAACTCATAACTTAGAACGCCTCATCCGATTGGCTTCAAATTTTCAATGCATAGGTGTGGTGACAGGGATCAGGTTCTTGGAACAACGGGCAAGTCAGGTGCCCTATAACTAAAGTTGTTGGATCCATTCCCAGTATCATGGAATGGCTCCATTAATTTCCTAAGTCCTCAGCAGCATGCATCAAACGTTCAAGAGAAAAAAAAGGTACCTCCTAATTTTACAACAACGCATAGTGAAATACAACTGTATAGGTGTAGATTTGACCATTTTGTGAAAATAGTGTGAAATATATATTCCCATTAAATTACGTTGAATAAATTTCAGTTTACTTCTTCTGAACAGCTACAATATTTAATGTATTCGCTGCCGAGCCTTGGCCGTGGCAGGTGCGGTGCTGTGACAACTACTCATTTTCATAGCAAGATGGCGGCGCAGTATCGAAGAAGAGTCAACAATGTCTCTGTGGAGCTTGTTAGAGGGGCTATTTATCCAAATAACGCGGCTGTCATGTTACCAGCTATCATTAGAGACATGTATGGCATAGACAACAGCAATATCTACAGCATAGCCCTCAACGGCAGTGCAAGAATATTTGTGAAACTAACGACAGCCCAGGTGTATGAATCAATTGTTGACAAGTTTGAGGATATACGTCTACAGGTCAACGCGTTGGTAGAGGTTAAATTGAAAGACGTATCAAGACACTATACATGGATACGCATACGTAACCTACCATTTGAGGCCGATGAACATGACATGAGGGAGGCCTTTAAGGATTATGGTGTAATTCATTATGCAGCCATGGGAAGATGGACCAAAGGATTATATGAAGTGATCTCAGAGGGTTCTTTCAATTTGAAAATGACATTGAAGAGGGCCATACCTTCCTATGTAGTGATGCCTGCCTTTAGGACGCAGGTTTACATCACTTACATGGGTCAACGAAGAACCTGTCGCATATGTGGCTCATATGATCACAAAGCAGCTGAGTGTGATAAGCGGCAGGGGAGGCATCAGGATGAAAGGCATACTTTTGAGGCTGAAGATAAAGGCACAGAGAGGCAGCAGGACAGAGTGGGCATGGAGGGATCTGCAAAGTGGAGTGATATTGTGCAGGCGTCGGTGGATGCGTGTCAGACGCTACCTGTTGACACGCAAAGGACAGTGGAGCAGAAAGTGGAGGATGCGGATGTCGAGCTGGATTTAGGTATTGAGGAAGAGATCCCAGAGATGCTGCGTGGGCTGTTGGATAGCTCATAAAGTAAGGTGGGGTGGGCTCAGAAGGGCCGGTGGAGGAAATTCTGTGTGTGATGGATGGACTGGGGGATAACAGTCCTGAGGTTACCAATCTTAGTGTGCAAAAGGTACAGGTAATGGTACATAATGAAGATAGGGGAACTGATATGGAGGTTAGTTCTGATTCTAGGAAGCGATTCACGGGTATGGGGGAGGACGATGTCCTTACACCAGCTCAGAGGAATTGTAAAAATGCTTCGGTGGACACTTCGCAAAGGTCACCTAACAGTGTGCGAGGGTCCAGTAGGGTACTGGGAGTACAGGACATAGCTAAGGATCATATTAAAGGACAGGGTGCTTTGAAACCTGTGGGACAAAGATCTGTCAGGTCTAAAGATAAACCACCACTAATATATTCAGGTGCATCACACTTAATGTAAATGGGGCAAAGTCTGAAGTTAAGAGGAAGTGGATACAGGTGAGTATGAAATGGTATGCTGTGGATGTTGGGTTTTTGCAAGAGCATAATTTCAGGTATGGCAGAGATTTCATTGTGCCAGGTTTGTGTGTATATGCAGGAAGTTCGGGGGTCATAGTGAAGGAGAACAGCCCTTTTCAGTTGTTGGCTTGGGAGGAGGGCAGGGAGGGGAGAGTGGTAAGGGTGGATGGGGTATGGGGGGGGAGTGAGGGTTACCTTTATTGGGGTATATTTACCAGCCACCAGTAATAGGAGTGTTAAAGAAGATTTTGTGAGGAGTCAACTAATTTATTTCTTGCATGGGTTACCTGAAGTTGTGGTCATGGGAGGGGACTGGAATTTGTATAATTAGGCATAGAGATGTGGAACCTAAGGGTGGAATTAGTATAATTAGTGGATGGGGTATGGGGGAGTGAGGGTTACCTTTATTGGGGTATATTTACCAGCCACCAGTAATAGGAGTGTTAAAGAGGAGTTTGTGAGGAGTCAACTAATTTATTTCTTGCATGGGTTACCTGAAGTTGTGGTTGGGTGTCTTACATGACGTGTTGGGGAGTGTGGGGGTGGTGGACGTAGTGGGGGTGGATGGGTTGATCATACATTTGTGAGGCGTGGATATGCTGTGTGTTTAGATAGGATTTATGTTACACGGGTGATAAATGTTGGTGTGGTACAGTGTGTGGATGTTGGATTTTCAGATCATAGGGGTGTTTTGGTGGAACTGGAATGAATGGGCATGGTAAAGTGGTGTGTGGGGCATTGGAAACTAAATGTGCGGCTATTGGAAGGAGAGGAAGGTAGGCAAGTATTCACGGAATGGTGGGAGCGTTTATGGGGAAAAACGTACTTTGGAAGAGGATATAGTGTCATGGTGGGAGAATGTGGCAAAACCTGCCATTAAGGATTATTATAAGGTAAGAGGTAGGGAGGAAGCACAGTGGCAGTTTGGGTTGCAAAAATGCTTGGAAGGACAGTTGGCTGTTTGCTGTGAGGGAAGGACGGATAGGCACACGGTGGAAATGAAGGAAATTAAAGATAGGTTGCGGGAAATTCAGAATCAATGCTTTGATGTGATACGTGTGCGAGGGGGCATGGAGGAGGCATTATGGGGGGATAAGCCATTGGCGTGTGTCTTGAGGAACTCTCGTAAGAGAAGGAAAAGAATGATGGTTATGAGACTGGAGGTAGAAGATGTGGATGGGTATAGAAAATGGCAAATCATGCATTCTACTGAGGCCATGAGTTTATATGTGGGAAATGGTTTGAAGGTTATTTGAAAGTTGGTGTGAATGAGGAAAGGGAGGAGGGGATTATTGTGGAAGGTGTAGTGAAGATGTTAAGTGATGAGGATAGGGCCGCGATGGCAGGAAGAGGTATGGGTAGCATTACAAAGTATGAGTAAACGTAAGTCGCCCGGGCTGGATGGATTGCTGAACGATTTTTATGTAGCGAACTGGAGTGTCTTGAAAGTATGTGTGGTACGTTTGTTGAATAGCATGAAAGAGAATGGTTGTATAGGGGTAACTCAGCGCACAGGGGTGGTTGTGCTGGTTCGAAAGGCTGGTGAGGGGGAAACGATTAGGATTTATAGGGCTTTGTCAATGATGTGCGCTGATTACAAGTTGTTTGTGAAAGTTCTGGGGAATAGGATCATTTGCTTTGCCTTTCCTTGCAACTTTATTTTGAATATTGTCTATTAAACATATCCCAGAGGGAAAACTGTTCGGGTCGGTCTGGAATTAGTTGGTTACGTGGATGATACCACTGTGTTGGTAAATGATGAGGAGGGCTTACGAAGCGTGAGTGCATTTCTTGGGATTTTTGGCAAGGCCACTTGTATGAGCATAAATAGGGCTAAGTCCAATTTGTTGGAGGTAGGAAAGTGGGTGGGGGCATGGGGATACGGTGTGGATGGTCGGTGGTCGATCGGTTGAAAGTATGTGGTATAGTGTTCATGGATAATTTTGGGGAGGCACGTAGGGTTAATGCGGGGAATGTTATTAAGGGGGCTACACAGAGAATGTATGGAGACCAGGGGATATAACTATACAACAGCGTGTGATTGTGGTGAATATGTTAATTTATAGTAAGATATGGCATGTGGCAGGGATTTATCCGATTTTACAGGAGGATGTAGCAGATTTGGTCAGGAAAGTTCCGAGGTATATTTGGGGGTACGGGAAACATTGGTTGTGGAAGGATGTGATGGTAAAGACGGTAGGCAGTGGGGGACTTGGGTTGATTGATCTGGAGGTGAGAATCTTGAGTATGTATGTAAAATGTTGTTATATGACTAAGGTGGGGGATAGGGGAAGACGGGTAGGGGAGGTCATGCAGCATTTAAAATTATGGTGGGGGGAAAGACTTGGTACATTGTGGGGACATGTTGCACAATTTAATGGGAGTGCGTTGGGAAGAGTTGGGTGTGGGATGGAGGTGATCGAGGGAGCCACCATATTACCGGTGTATGATTGGAAGGGTATATGGAGTGGTTTGTGAGGACTGAGATTGAAGGCAAGGGTGAGGGAAGTCATGTTTAGATTTTTACATGGGGCTCTGGCTTCCCTGGCCGTATTGTTTAGGATGGGTTTGTCTGGGGAAGCGAGATGTCCTAGTTGTAGTGAGGAGGACACGGCTTATCATGGAGTGTACTTTTGTGAGTTTACTTTTGTTTTTAATGTGATCCGGGTGCTAAAAGCACTAGGTGTATAAATGGTAAAGTTTTCATTTTATAGGGAGAGTATACAGGGGCGGAAATAGTTTGCTTTACTTAATATAATATATATGTTGTAAATTATGTACATTATATAATATGGTATCTTGTTCTAAAGTTCATGTTCATAATGATAGGCCTAGCTGCACATGCCTGTGAGCTATATGTTGTTAGTGGGGATGTGTAATGAGATGTTCTTTTGCTCGGTGTATCTGGTTTATAGATGTATTCATGTATGGTTTTAAATAAAATATAAAAAAAAATTAATGTCCGAAACATTTTACAGCCAGGATAGTAGTTTGTAACTTTTTTATATGCTGCAAATACGTCAACATGCTGGTATAGTTAAAACAATGGAATCGTTTGAATCCGGACCATAACTGGAGAATGTTTCTTCCAATTGACCTCAAATTTTCACCACTTATGTGATTTCCTGAACGCATGGTTCGTGTTGCTACTGGCTGCCATTATTTCCAATTTGCTAATTTTATTGAATAATTAATCATATTTTTTTATATTTAGTAATTAAAGAATGCTTTTCTGATACATTTCAACATATTACTGATGATGCATTCTTAAAGAAGGATGATAATCCATAAGCTTAGTTTAAGAATAATTACTTGAGAATGCCTTTTCTGATCGGCTTTAAACTTTCATCATTGGTGGGCTTTGTTAATTAAAACTTTGAGCTGTATAATTTAAATTTAACAGTTTCATTAAATAAACTGTTTCTCATAATAAGTAAAGAATGCCTCTTCTTATCGACGTCAAACCCTAAAATTTGATGTATGATAATTGGTGGCATCTTTGTGCCAATTTGGGGCTGCGTGGGTGTCAACTGGCCATTTTTAAGCCGTTGTTTTTATTTGGATTTTTCTTAAAAATATCATGTACGATTATAGAGAATTTTAAATAAAATATAAATGTGGAAAAAGTAAGTGAAAACAGACTACTTTTTAAATTTTATAAGATTGAATTTCAGATTGTGAAGGAACTGGTCCTTATAAGTTAAGAGTTTACTTTAGTGTCAAAGTTGGAGTCTTTTTAAAGGAAAGTTTGAATTAGATTTGAGCTTTCTAAGTCGTAATTTTCCCTTTTTATTGAAAGAATGGAAGCATATTATTTTCTATATAAATACTTAAGGATGCCTATTCTGATTCACTTCAGATTTTTAATGCAGATATTTAAATGCATTAAAACTTAAGCTGCACTCTGAACTATTCCAGTCACGTGCATTGAGATACATGGGACTGAGGTTATGCCATATGGGGATACCTATCTCAGATAGTGGAGTGACCTTTGTAAATGGTCCAAGTCGGACCGAAACGTCGTCGTAAGCTCCTCTCTTTTATGTGCGAGTTATTTGTGTATTGTTCCGGTCACGGTATTGTGCATTTTTTTTATTTCTGGATATACCGTCTAAGAAGGTATATCCAAAAGCACCTCAGGAAACTCTCCTCATCCCTCTAAATTTGCAGTTTCGATAACCTCTCTCCATCTTCTAACATCCATGCTCCGAATGCTCTTCATAATATTCAACTCACACATTGTCTTCAAACACGATATCTCTACTGTTACTTTCGCCTTTCTTTGCTTACATGGACGAAGTTCTTTGTCTCCACAGAGACTTCAGTGCATCATCCAAATTTTCCCCCTCTTCTATATTATGGGTTCGCCTCATCTTTCGTGGACCCATAAGATAGTTCATTCCCAGATATCTGAACACTTACTTCCTCCATACTTCCTTCCTATAATCTGATATCCATTCCTTCACTGCCTAGACTTTTTGATACTCTCGCCACCTTGCTATTTCTAATATTTATATTTAATTTTAATCTTTTGTATACTCTACCAAATTCCTAACCAATCCTTTGCAATTTCTTTTTAGAATCTCCCAAAAGAACCCCGTCATCGGCAAAGAAAACAACTGTGACATATCCCACTTTGTATCAAATTCTTTATTCTTTAATCCCATATCCTCGCCCCAACACACTTAGGTTCACTTTACAACCCCATCTATAAATATGTTAGACAACAAAAGTAACATCATACATTCTATCTATCACTATCCACATAAAAACTCTTTAATACTCTTAGTAACCTACCACCTATTCCATACATATGCAACATCTGCCAGATTGCTCCCCAGTCCACTATGGAATATGCTTTTTCTAAATCCATAAATGCAACAAAAAGTATTGTTCACTTATACGTTTCATTGTAGACACTTGGTCTACACATCATCTATCCTTTCTAAAACCTCATTGTTCCTCTGCAATTTCTGCTTTATACTCCATTATTTCAATATTAACTCTTCCAAACACTACCAGGCATACTCAACTGGCTTATTTTCCTGTATTTTTTCTCTCTTTTATCCACTTTTCCTTTTTACAGAGGAATTATGCTCCCTGCCAACCCCCTAAGTACCCTCCCCACATTCGTTTGCAAATATTGAACAAATACACCAACCACTTGAGAACTGTATCTCCACCTGCTTATAAAATTTCTGTCTCGTTTCCATCTATCCCAGCTGCTATACCACCTTTTACTTTACCCACTGTCTCACGCACTTCCCCACACTCACATCCGGCTCTTCCTTGCTCCTTCATGATGTCATGACTCCTGTTTAATGCATGATATCACTGTATCCTTTCGTTCATCAACATTTATCATCTTCTCAAACCAATTCTTTCATCTTTCCATTACCTCCACCTTCCGATATTTGTAACTGCTAAATACATTTGCTTCCCAGCCATTTCTTATTCACAGCAAAATGTTTTTTTTTTAATAAAAGATCATCCACTGTCTCACTGTCTCTCCTTTCACACTCCCTCGCCGTTCTCTTAATCTTTGTTGCAATCTCATATAACCTTCCTTCTCTTTTACTTCATCATTCAATTGTCTTGTCCACCGATTACATTATCCTTGTACACCATATGCCTCTTACTCTCACTGTACCTACAACTAAATAGTGATCTGATACATCTTTCGACCCTCTAAAAATATTTACATCTGTAAGTCTACCCATGAACCGCTTATCAGCATATACATTCCTTTAGTCTAACGAACTGCTATCATTGTGTCCTATACCATGTCTCGTGTACCTATTACCAAACCTTTTTCTATTCTTCGTTCAAGTAGAAGCCACCACTGTCATTAAGCCCTGGCACTCCAAGCTTACCACTGTCATTAAGCCCTGGCACTCCAAGCTTACCACTGTCATTAAGCCCTGGCACTCCAAGCTTACCACTGGCATTAAGCCCTGGCACTCCAAGCTTACCACTGGCATTAAGCCCTGGCACTCCAAGCTTACCACTGTCATTTAGCCCTGGCACTTCAAGCTTACCTACTATCCTCTCTACAACAGTATTTTGAATTTAAACACCTATTATTATTATATTAACGAAAAATTATTTTTATTATTATTATTATATTTAGGGAGAGACGCTAAATCTGTAGGGGGTCATATGGGAAGAGGAGGGATACGTTCCCTTCTTTGGATCAAGAGCCCCTCGATATGCACTGCTCCTCAAGGAGCAGTGCATATCGAGGTGAAAACATAAGGGTGTGACTCTGTGCCAGCATCACACGACGAAGAGAGGTTGTCACTCTGGATCAACACAATACGTTATGGAGAGGTAGTGACTCCGGGCCAACACTACATAATAATAATAATAATAATAATAATAATAATAATAATAATAATAATAATAATAATAATAATAATAATAATAATATTATTTATTTACTACAAGTACATGTACAAGGTATACAGGCATAGCTGACGTCAATGACATACTACTATATAGAAAGTTGCTTGTTATGCTGAGCATTTCGGGCAAATTAGGTCAGTTTTGTCCCAGGATGCGACCCACACCAGTCGACTAACACCCAGCTACCCATTTTACTGATAGGTGAACATAGACAACCGGTGTAAGGAAACACGTCCGAGGTTTCCACCCCTTCGCCGGGAATCGAACCCGGGCCCTCACCGTGTGAAGCAGAGCTTATGCCACCAGGCCACAGGGCACCAATGATGAGCAGAGGGTGTCATTCGGGGTCAACACTACACGTTTAGGATAGGTAGTGACTGGACCAACACTACACGTCAAGTGAGGCTGTAGATATGTCAACACTGCATGTTGAGGGAAGGTTATGACTGTGTACCAACACTTCACGTAAGTGTGGAATGCATGTTACATTAGGTGGGCCAAGGTGTGATCTTTGCTCGTGGATCTCTGGTTTCACAGAGCCGTTTTTTTCTCTTGCAAACCTCCCTATTCTCAGAAAATTTGTCAGCTGAGTCATGTCGTCCTCTCCTATTGCTTTCATTATTCCTAAAAAAAATTGCACTAAACATCTCACTAAAAACAATAATGGAGAAGCAGTTAAAAATAATGGTATATTGTTTCAGCATAGAACATTAAAAAAACCACTGGAAGTACATGTACACTGAAAGGCATTTGAATATGAATATGCTAGTATTTTGGATATGACGAAACTCCCAGTATCTTGAATTATGGTGTTGCTATTAACAATGAATGATGACTCTAAACACCTTCTGTTGCAATTATCGGAGATTGAGATCCGTAAGGCCCTCGAAAAGAAACTAATTACAATGCACCTCTTGATGCGTGTGCTTTTGGAGCAAGAAGATATGCAATAAGTCATCTTTGCTGGATGGTCATCTGTAGACTTCGAATTCCAATTTGCTGTTATTTTTACAGAGTAGGACGTCTAGAAAAGGAAGGTAACTATTATGTTTCTCTTCCATGATAAACTTAATGGAAGGTTCTACTGAATTTATGTTTATAAATGTTTCAGAAAACCAACACATGTGCAGCACTTGGGTCTCTTTATTGAGAAGTTTCGCCACGCAGTGGCTTCATCAGTCCTAAACAAAGAAGAATGGTGAAGATCAGAAGGAGTTTGAGGTAATCTTTTCAAGACTGATTGACTAATTACATCGACTCCAGGCTGAGGGACTGATTACCTCAAACTCCTTCTGATCTTCACCATTCTGATTTGTTCAGGACTGATGAAGCCGCTGCATGGCGAAACGTTTCCTCAATAGACCCAAGTGCTGCACATGTGTCTCATTTGGAATTTATGTTGTTTATGAGTTGTGCATTATTGACGTGTCTTGGGGCGATGACCAAGATTCGCCACACAGTGGCTTCATCAGTCCATACAAAGGAGAATCGTGAAGAACAGGAGGAGTTGAGTCGATGTAGTCAGTCCATCAATCTTGAAAAGAATACAGCCGAGAATATGTTGCTCTAGGTGATTCATGCCCAGTAAAAGTATTATTTGGATTGGACTGCTAGATCCTCCAAGCATTCCTCAAGATAACACTGTATAGTAGACAAAATATTTGACCGGTATTTTAGAGCTGGATGGATGCAGACTTGGGGATGATCTCAGCTAAGCAGCCACTAAGAAAATTCTGTCAGTTATGGATATGGCGCACTTTGAAATATCTAGATGTAAAAGACACGTATGTGATAATCTAGACCAGTGATTCTCAACCAAGGGTAAATTTACCTCTTGGGGTAAAAATTACATGGCAAGGGGTATTTTTGTGCAAAACCTGAATAATTCATTTTTCTCTGGCCTTCTAGTTTTTCTGTACCTTTATGATGGCGATAATTTTTTTGTATGGAAGGGGGTAAATGGAGAAATACATCAAGCCGAGGGGGGTTAATGATGGAGGAAAAATTGAGAATCCCTGATCTAAACATCTATTGATACGTTTCGCCACCAGAGTAGTCTTCTTCAGTAGAGAGAACAAGAAACATTGAGCTTATATAGTGATGGAGGACAGGTGAGAGTCGCTGCAAGGTACTTTTTTTGAGGAGAGGAATGGGCGGGGCTAAATAATTGCTGCGTTCTGCTATGGTAATATACATTGTGTTAGCATTTTGGATATGATGAAGCTCCATGTATTCTAAGTTATGATGATGCTGGTAGACATGAGTGATGACTCTAAACACCGTTTGTTGCGACGGTCGGAATCCCTGATGATTAGGTTGATAATCATGAGGTCATGAGATGCCCACAAGAGTTACGATGAATGACACCAGCTTTTGTTCAAGTTATTCCTCTGGCGGGCGTTGCGGTGTTCAGAGATTTCTTGTGTAATACTTCTTGAGGTTTCAAGTTTACAGGAAGCCTACAAACAAATCGATCTCACACTCTTCTATTCCAGTCAAGATACTCAGACCAAAAGAGGCATCATCATTGGATATTTTTCCTAAAAGCATACGGAATTTGCAGTCCAGAGTTTATTGACGAGGAGTGTACACACATACATAGACCAGATCTTCACTGATCTACATATCCCTTCCTTTTTCATCAAAGACTGCTAGAGCCCTGAAGGGCTCTTTTCTTGCAGTCAATTCTTCTGCAGTCAATTCTCCACGCATAAATACTACTCCTAACAAAGTTATAATCCTTCCCTGCAGCCAGGTTGCACTGGACGTATCTAAAGTACTCGCATGGCTAACACTAGTCATCGCAACCAGTACTTCCATAAAAGATGACTAGAATGTAGATGAATGGTTCAGAGAACCGACAAGTTATAAATTAGACATTTGCAACACTTGGGTATCTTTATTGAGGAAACGTTTCCCATACAGTGGCTTCATCAGTCAATACAATGTGAAAGGTGTAAGGAGAGGAGGAGTTTGAGGTAATCAGTCCTCGGCCTGGAGTCGATGTGTTCAGTCCATCAATCTTGTTAAAAGTGCAGCACAAGGCCGTAGAGGTGAGGTGAAGCAGGAGGAGGCGGGGTCAGTGGTACCATCCACTAGTCGAAGTAGGTCTTCGTCCAAAGGTTGGACAAGTGTTGAAGAATTCGTTTGTATCAAGATCCCAAGCTGTTGCTGTGTCAGACAGGATGTAGATGAATGGTTCAGAGAACCATTCTAGATGACTAGAATGAAATCGAACATTGAGCCAATCAACGCAGGAGCTTATACTATCCCCTGTGGATGTTGTGACAGAATATACGTAGGTGAAACAGCAAGAAACCTCGAAACACGTCTCACTGAACTCATTAATGCATGTAGGAACAATAACTTGAACAATGCTTGCGTACAACACCGGAATTCTGCCAACCACCCGAGGAAATTCAACGACGCCCACCTAATGATTAAAGAACCCAATTTCCTTAGACGTATTTGCCTTGAATCATCATTAATCACTATTTCTAACACAAAAAGAATAAAGGCAGCTTCGTCATCTCTGAAGTATTAGCAAGAATTCGCCTGAAATTCTTACACTTCTACTACGTAACGTAAATAAATGTCCTGGCCGGCTAGGGGTTAGCAACCTGCCTAGTCTAGGGGCATTTAAAATATAAAACCACAAACCAACTTAGGGCCAAGCTTGTTCCTTCACATAAATTATGAAGCGTTAATTAAAAGGTCAATATTGATGTTTATTATAAGGGCACAAAATATATATATATAAAAATATTAACTATATTAATAGTAAATTAACATATACAACCTACTCAGTACATAAAAAAATCACCATACACCAGTACACCTTTACCAAGTACATACACGCATTAGCTCACTAGCACACTGCTACTAGTGGTTAAAAAAACGTAAACATTTATAAACAGGGAGGCTCCATGAGCCTCCCTCCCTTCTACCAGCCTATTAACCTGCAAACACAACACTACACGAGTACTCTCCATTACACAGTCCCTGTACACTAGGGCCTTACAGGTAAATATGAGAGCAACAAAACCAATAAAATAACCTATGGCCTAAACTACCCAAAAATCACCCCTTCCCTTACACAAACACCAAACCATGACGTCTATAACGTCTTGCTCCAGCCACCGCTCTTCTCCTACTGACTAATAAACACACCTCACCTGCTCCTGTCCTGTCCTGGCTACACTTCAGGACTAATACGCGTCCGGTTTCAGAACAAATCCCGTAAACTGACATTATATATGGAGCGTTTTTATTTTTTTTAAACAAATGTTCAACAATACACTGCGTAATACCCCGCCATCACATAGTTGCCACTACTACCAAAAGTATTACAGCTACTACTACCACAAGTACTATTACTACTACCTTTACACCTCACTCTGTACCTCTTTATATATCTTTTGTTATCTGTATTGTTTGTAACGGCTTGACAAAGCTCCTGGAGAGCGAAACGTTGCCACAATAAAATGTCACATTAGTTGCACCTGCGTCCTTTTACTTAACATATTGTCGGTAATTCTACCAACATTATTACTGGAATGTAGTATTGATAGCGTAACTAGTAAATTATATTTATCAAGGAATATTTCTTCATAGGTATTATTTGCTGTATATACAAAATACAAAGTTTACCATTTCTCTCCATATTACCACACTTATGAGACCCACAAAAAAAAACTCTAATAACAACAACAGCTTTTTTTTTTCGTTTTCAATATATCGTCCCAGATAAGACAGGTGATCTGCCAGTAGTTTCGAGTCAACTAACAAAAGCCTTACTAAAATCTAAATAAACAATATCGAATTCTTTATCATGATCAACAGCCTCAAAAGCTTTACTGAAAAAGGTTAATAAATTATTTAGACAGGAACGGCCCCTCGTGAATCCATGCTGAGTGTCATTAATCAAATTATGCTTATCAAGATGGCTTCTTATGATATCAGCTATAATTGACTATTAATTTACCAACAATTGAGGTTAGGCTTATTGGGCAGTAATTTGATAGTAACGACTTGTCCCCTGCTTTAAAAATAGGAATTACATTGGCCATCTTCCACATATCAGACACTACACCTGTTTGAAGAGATATTTTAAAAATATTAGTCAATGGTTCACAAAGTTCGATTTTGCACTCTTTAAGAACCCTTGAAAAAGTTCATCAGGACCCGGGGATTTATTTTGTTTCAATCGGTCTATCAGTTTGATAACCATTTCGCTAATGACTGTGATATTACGTACATTATCTTCATCAGCCCCACCAAACAACACAGCCATTGGGACATTGTTAGTGTCTTCCTGTGTGAAAACCGAGAGAAAATAATTATTAAAAATAGAGCACATTTCATTCTCCTTTTCAGTAAGATGCCCAGAGTTATTTTTAAGGGGACCTATTTTATCTCTAACTTTTGGTCTATAAACCTGGAAAAAACCTTTTGGGTTAGTTTTTGAATCCCTAGCAACTTTATTTTCGTAGTCCCGTTTAGCTTTTCTGATCCCCTTTTTAACGTCCCTCTTAATTAATGACAGTATACTGATTCATAAGATGATCCACACCTCTTTTGATGCGCCTATAAATTCCTTTCTTCTGCCCTAAAAGATATTTGAGCCTATTATTCATCCATTTAGGGTCATTTCTATTCGATCTAATTTCTTTATATGGGATAAATGTTCTTTGAGCAGCATGTATAGTGTTAAGAAAGCTGTCATATTGATAGCTCTCTACGTTACCCCAGTCCACAGATGATGTGTTCTCTAAGCCCATTGTAATCTGCTATGTGAAAATCTGGGACCATTACTGAATTGTCCCTACTATCATACTTCCATTCAATGCTTGTGCCGAGTTCCTCTCAGAACGACAGGTTACAAAAGCTATGTTCTCATGTTCTTATCAATGCTTATTACTTGAGTAGCACTGAAATAGGTTAGATAAATATTTTTGTTGGTGGGTTAAATTTGAGAAGGGCCTGCCCAGCCAGGGCCAATAAGCCTGTTCCAGTGTTCCTCCTTTATTACGTTCTTAGAAGTTTCAGGTCACCCAGTGTGCACTTGCAGGTTAGATCCACTTACTTTTCTTAGTGTCAACAGTGTTAGCAACCACCTAAGATGTTGGCAAAAAATCTAGGTTGCTTCCTCCAGTGTAGAAGGAAATTAAGATAAGTGTTCAGGTGATGCTGGGTGGATGCTACGCCCCAAGCATGAAGAATGTTGTACAGTGTTAATGATGAGAGAGTGTTTGTTAGTTACCATTTGTCAAAGGCATGTGTGTGTGTGTGTGTGTGTGTGTGTGTGTGTGTGAGAGAGAGAGAGCAGCAGCAGCAATTCAGAGGATTATATTAATAGCAGGATGTGGGAGGCGGCGTTGCAAGGGGTGATTATTACCCCGTAATGACTCTGAAGACCACCTGAACACGCAGGTGTTTGTTGCTTCACTCTGAAAACGCAGGTGTTTGTTGCTTCACTCCGAAGACCACCTGAAAACTCAGGTGTTTGTTCCTGCGCTCACTCTGAAGACCACCTGAAGACGAAGGTGTTTGTTGCTTCACTCTGAAGATCACCTGAAGACACAGGTGTTTGTTGCTTCACTCTGAAGACCACCTGACGACACAGATGATTGTTGTTTCACTCTGAAGACCACCAGAAGACACAGGTGTTTGTTGCTTCACTCTGAAAACGCAGGTGTTTGTTGCTTGTCTCTGAAAACGCAGGTGATTGTTCCTTCACTCTGAAAACGCAGGTGTTTGTTGCTTCACTCTGAAGACCACCTGAATACACAGGTGTTTGTTGTTTCATTCACTCTAAAATCACCTGAAGACACAGGTTTTTGTTCCTGCACTCTGAAGGCCACCTGAAGACTCAGGTGTTTGTTGCTTCACTCCGAAGACCACCTGAAGACGCAGGTGTTTGTTCCTGCGCTCACTCTGAAGACCACCAGAAGACAGGTGTTTGTTGCTTCTTTTTGAAAACGCAGGTGTTTGTTGCTTGTCTCTGAAAACACAGGTGTTTGTTCCTTCACTCTGAAGATGCAGGTGTTTGTTCCTACTCTCTGAAGACCACTTGAATACACTGGTGTTTGTTGTTTCATTCACTCTGAAGATCACCTGGAGACGCATGTGTTTGTTCCTGCACTCACTCTGAAGGCCACCTGAATACGCAGGTGTTTGTTGCTGCACTCACTCTGAAGGCCACCTGAAGACACAGGTGTTTGTTACTGCACACTGAAGACCTAAAGACGCAGGTGACAATGTCTTCGTCTACTACCCATCCCTTACCAGCGTCAGCTGGTAAGGGATGATTACCTCATCTTTTGAATATAGTTCTTCTCTCTTCCAACTATGTCCTTGAATTTGTATTGATAAAGCCACTGGATGGCGCATGTGTCTAATTTTCATCTTGTTGGTATTATATACCATTTATGTACAACGCAGGTGTTTATTGCTGCTCTCTGAAGACCACTTGACGACGTAGGTGTTTGTTGCTGCACTCACTCTGGTGACCACCTAGTGACACATGAGTGTGTAGGCGGGGCCAGGAGCTGAGTCTCGACCCCTGCAACCACAAATAGGTGAGTACATGCCCAAACTGAACCTCACTTATCATTAGACCAAAAGAAAACAATTCCGAAAAGTAGTTAAATACGACACACGGGCAACACCTGGGCATTTTTACTGAGACGTTTCGCCCACCAGGGACTTTATGAGTAAAATGAGATTAATATCATATTACTGATGCTAAGCAATACATGTTTTGCATTATTTTGTTGTATTTATCTATATTCGATTGAAAAACTTTTGTTCAGGCGAAACGTTTCTGTAATAAGGATACCCAAGTGTTCGAAATGTGTCTTATTCGTTAGTTTGTCGGTATTGCATGTCATCAATAATATGACATAGCCAGCAACACCATGGTATCCTGGTACAGGGAGAAGTGACCTGCAACTCA
Organism: Cherax destructor; assembly: GCA_009830355.1. NCBI lineage: Eukaryota > Metazoa > Arthropoda > Malacostraca > Decapoda > Parastacidae > Cherax > Cherax destructor. The sequence goes on along the minus strand of WNWK01018742.1, from coordinate 15,140 downwards.
TTTGCTAAATATCTGTTTAGTGTGACCCACTTCCAGTAGTGAGCCACACTCACCTGTGACGTCGCCTCCAGCTGCTTTATCTTTCCTCTGGTATATAAGGTCTGGCTTTATGTTTATGCTTTTGGCTTGAGGGACTGACCACCTCCCACCGAGGGTGACGGACTGGTAAAGTCAAAACTACTTCTAGTGTATCCAGTGTTGAATTCACTTGTATTTGACTGACGAAGCTTGTTTTGCAGGTGAAACTTATCGGTAATAAAGATACCCAAGTGTTTCAAATGCGTCTATTCATCAACTAATGAGATTAGACTGATAACGAGCTCTCTGTGGGGTGAAAGTTCTCTCAATAAAGATACTATGATGTGGCGCAGGTGTCGTCTTCAAGCGCCTTGTAGCCAGAATCAATAAGTGTCGCATTAAACACTGGTACTTATGCCCCTTTACCTTGAGGTCTTCCTTCGTTACGTGTCTTCCTCCATTAGAAATTTCTGAAGAAGATTAAAGCAATCAAAAATTAAATGGACGTAACTGGGGATTATATTTTTATAGATTTCCGATTACATATATTTTTCCAATCTTCGCTGTTTTGTTATAGAGAGCTTGGAGAAACTAATAGGTGTATATTGCAATCTGTGATGTGTATTATGGTAGAATGATCATTTTTTGTGTTGGTATGATCAGTATTCTGAGTCTGATACAAACACAATACTATAGCGCCTTAGTATTGTGTTATTATCAAATTGTGTGCTAGTATGATCCGTATTGTGTGTGTGATCAGTAGTGTGTGTGATCGGTATTGTGTGTGTGATCAGTAGTGTGTGATCGGTATTGTGTGTGTGATCAGTATTGTGTGTGTGATTAGTATTGTGTATGTGTTCAGTATTGTGTGTGTGATTAGTATTGTGTGTGTGATTAGTATTGTGTGTGTGATTAGTATTGTGTATGTGTTCAGTATTGTGTGAGTGATCAGTATTGTGTGTGTGATCAGTATTGTGTGTGTGATCAGTATTGTGTGTGTGATCAGTATTGTGTGTGTGATCAGTATTGTGTGTGTGATCAGTATTGTGTGAGTGATCAGTATTGTGTGTGTGATCAGTATTGTGTGTGTGATTAGTATTGTGTATGTGTTCAGTATTGTGTGAGTGATCAGTATTGTGTGTGTGATCAGTATTGTGTGTGTGATCAGTATTGTGTGTGTGATCAGTATTGTGTGTGTGATCAGTATATTTATACAATTTTTATTCTTATGGGACTTGTCAACAGTTGGGCCCAATAAGGATCGATAAATTTTCTTGGGATATTTTAGATATGGTAAAAGTTAATGCAGGAGTAAATAACAATACGAATTCTTTCTGATGATTTAAAAATCTTAAAAGAAATTAAAAATGGCTGAAAAAGTTTGCAAGAAAACATAGATAAAGTTAACAAAGAAAACGGTGAAGGGGTGAAAAGTTTAGCATATAAAAAAATTCACTTACTGGGAGTGAAAGTAAAAAGTTCCCAAGAAGATTATAGTGTTTGATAAAATCTTAATGACGTTAAACAGAGAGAAATGTGGTAGTAGTAGTAGTATAGTAGTAGAAGTACTAGTAGTAGTGTAATTATTTACCTCAGATTAACACTAGAAAACCATGTATACTGGTAAATTAGACACATGTGCAACACTTAGGTATCTTTATTGAGGAAACGTTTCGCCACACAGTGGCTTCATCAGTCCTATACAAAGAAAAATGGTGAAGATGAGGAGTTTGAGGTAATCAGTCAATGTAATCAATCCATCAGTCTTTTCAAGACTGATGGATTGATTGCATTATGCAGGTCATAGTGTTGCACGTGTATCTAATTGATCAACTTGTTGGTTCTCTGATCCAGTTAGCAACATATATACAGGAGTAAGATAATTACCGTAAATTGAGTATCTTCACTATTATTTCCATAAGTATTCGTAGTGATAATGTACAATGTAAAATAAAATAATCCCAATATATGTTAACCTCAGCTGTAAATATACAGCTGTAAAATGGTATACATGTCTATAAAAATAAAATAGAAAAAAAAATAGTTCAAAGATATGTTGAAAAATAAACTTCGAATTGTGGAAAATGAATTACGAAGAAAGATATTAGGAAATGGAAATGATCTTGATGGTATAAAGGACGCAAAAAAAAAAAAATACCATATTTAACTTCAAACAGGTATATATGGGTGGCCATCAACATCTCTTTCATCTTTACTAGATAAAGACTCAAGTGACGAGCTCTCAAATGGTATATGACAGGGGTTTGTAAACCCAGGGCCGCTACCCAAAGATGGGTCGTGAGGGACTTGTGATGACTCTGGACAACCCCTAACCCTAAAATGAAAAAACGAAAAAAATAAAAGCTACCAGGAAGAAATGGAAGGAACCGTCACTAGGACAGACAAAAATACATTTTCACAATCTTAGTGATATCCTGTACTTAATCATCACAAAGGAGTACACTGAGAGTTTACTCTAATCCCTATTATAGTGATTAAAGTACCCTGACTGGTGGTAAACAGGTTATGTACAGTCTAAATGAATCTCGTGTAGTCGATAAGACTTAGACCAATTAACTAACCAACTTACTCAATCGTTGGCAGTTTACGAGTTCTCACAAACCCTGTTTTTTGAGGGAAGGGGAATTCTTTCCTCGATTATAGTCGGGCGGAAAATAATTGTGGTCAGGTGGTAACCAGCGAGGCAGATCACTTCGCTTAACGTTGCTATAATACTACTACTAATAATAATAGACAGCAACCACCAAGGGACGTACTACCGTCCTGCCAAGTGAATGTGAAACAGAAACCTGTAACTGTTTTACATGATGGTAGGATTGCTGGTGTCTTTTCTGTCTCATAAGCACACTGGATAACAGGTATATCTTGCTACATCTACTTACACTTAGGTCACACTACACAGGCATGCACATACATATATATACATTCACACATCTAGGTTTTTCATCTTTTTTTCTTAATAGTTCTTGTTCTCCTTTATTTGCTCTATTCTCCATGGGCAAGTGGAAAAGATTCTTTCCTCCGTAAGCCATGCGTGTCGTTTAAGGCGACTAAAATGCCAGGAACAATGGGCTAGTAACCACTTCTCCTGTAGAAAATAATAAAAAAGAAAAGAAGATAACCTTTATAAAACTGGGATGCTTGAATGTGCGTGGATGTAGTGAGGATGATAAGAAAGAGATGATTGCTAATGTTATGAAAGAAAATAAGTTGGATGTCCTAGCTCTAAGCGAAACAAAACTGAAGGGGGTAGGTGAGTTACAGTGGGGATTAAGTCAGTTAAGTGAGTTACAAATGGGATTAAGTCAGGAGGATCTGAGAGAGTTAGAGCTAAGGAAGGGGTAGCAATAATGTTGAAGGATTAGTTATGGAAGGAGACTAGGGAATATAAATGCATAAATTCAAGGATTTATGTGGATTAAAATAAGGGTTGGATGCGAAAAGTGGGTCAAAATAAGTGTGTGTGCACCTGGAGAAGAGAGGAGTGTAGAGGAGAGAGAGAGATTTTGGGAGATGTGAAGCGAGTGTGCAGGAACTTTTGAACCAAGTGAGAGAGTAATTGTGGTAGGGGACCTAAATGCTAAAGTAGGACAAACGTTTAGAGAAGGTGTGGTAGATAATATTGTAATGCCAGGTGTAAATTATAATGGGGGCCCTTTGATTGAACTTTGTATAGAAAGGGGATTGGTTATAGGTAATACATATTTTAAGAAAAAGAGGATAAATAAGTACTCACCTAATTCACCTAATTGTGGTTGCAGGGGTCGAGACTCAGCTCCTGGCCCCGCCTCTTCGCTGTCTGCTACTGGGTCTCTGCTCTCCCTGCTCCTTGAGCTTTATCATACCTTGTCTTAAAACTATGTATGGTTCCTGCCTCCACTATATCTTTCTCTAGACTATTCCACTTCCTGACTACTCTGTGGGCTGAAGAAATGCTTCCTAACATCCCTTTGACTCATCTGAGTCTTCAGCTTCCAGTTGTGTCCCCTTGTTTCTGTGTTCCCTCTCTGGAACATCCTGTCACTGTCTACCTTGTCAATTCCCCGCAGTATTTTGTATGTCGTTATCATGTCTCCTCTGACCCTTCTTTCCTCCAGTGTTGTTAGTCCTATTTCCCTCAACCTTTCTTCATAAGACAGACCCCTGAGTTGTGGAACTAACCTTGTCGCAAACCTTTGCACTTTCTTTAGTTACTTTACGTGCTTGACCAGGTGTGGGTTCCAGACTGGTGCTGCATATTCTAGTATGGGCCTGACGTACACGGTATACAGTGTCTTGAACGATTCCTTGTTAAGGTAACGGAACGCTAATCTTAGGTTTGTCAGTCGCCCATATGCTGCCGCAGTTATCTGGTTGATGTGTGCCTCCGGAGACGTGCTTGGCGTTATACTCACTCCAAGGTCTTTCTCCTTTGCCGAGTTTTGTAGCCTTTGTCCGCCTAGCTTGTACTCTGTCAGCGGTCTTCTTTGCCCTTCTCCGATCCTCATGACTTTGCATTTGGAGGGATTGAATTCGAGAAGCCAATTGCTAGACCAGATGTCGAGCTTGTCCAGGTCTGTTTGCAGCCCTGCCTGGTCCTCTTCCGATGTGATTCTCCTCATTATTTTCACATCATCCGCGAATAGAGACACTGCTGAGTCTATCCCGTCCGTCATGTCATTTACATATAACAGGAATAACACTGGTCCTAGGACTGACCCCTGCGGTACACCGCTCGTCACAGGCGCCCACTGTGATACCTCACCACGCACCATGACCCGTTGTTGTCTCCCTTTGAGGTATTCCCTGATCCATTCCAGTGCCCTTCCTGTTATACCTGCTTGTTCTTCCAACTTCTTTACTAATCTCATGTGAGGAACTGTGTCGAAGGCCTTCCTGCAGTCCAGGAAAATGCAATCAACCCACCCTTCTCTCTCCTGTCTTACCTCTGTTACTTTATCATAGAACTCCAGGAGGGTTGTTACACAGGATTTGCCTTCCCGGAATCCGTGCTGTCTGGTGTTTATTATCCTGTTCAGCTCAAGGTGTTCCACCATTCTTTTCCTGATGATTTTCTCCAGGACTTTGCACACTATACACGTAAGTGACACCGGTCTATAGTTTAGTGCCTCTTTTCTGTCTCCTTTTTTAAAAATGGGGACTACGTTGGCCTTCTTCCATACCTCAGGTAGCTGCCCAGTTTCAAGTGATGTGTTGAATATTATGGTAAGTGGCACACTCAGTACCTCAGCTCCTTCCCGAAGAACCCACGGGGAGATATTGTCCGGACCCATCGCCTTTGAGGTATACAAGATATGATGTAGGGCGTAATGACAGTAGTTTGTTGGACTACATATTGGTAGATAAAAGACTAGACTTCAGTATGTACATGTTTATAGGGGGTCACAGATATATCAGATCACTTTTTAGTTGTAGCAACAGTAAAAATAAAAGGTAGATGGGATTCAAGGAAAATGAAAGCAGCAAGTAAGAGAGAGGTAAAGGTTTATAAGCTAAAGGAGGAGTCAGTTAGGGTAAGATATAAACAACTATTGGAAGATAGATGGGCTAGTGAGAGTGTAGGCAATGGGGTTCAAGATGTATGGGGTAGTTTTAAGAATGTAGTGTTAGAGTGTTCAGCAGATGTTTGTGGCTAGAGGAAACTGGGTGTGGGAGGGAAGAAGAGTGATTGGTGGAATGATGATTTAAAGAGAGTAGTAAGAGAGAAAAAGTTAGCATATGAGAGGTTTTTATAAAGTAGAAGTAATGCAAGGAGGAATGAGTATATGGAGAGAAAAGGAGAGGTTAAGAGAATAAAAAAGCAATGTAAAAAGAGAGCAAATGAGAGATGTTATCAACAAATTTTGTTGAAAATAAGAAAACGTTTTGGAGTGAGATTAATAAGTTGATGAAGCCTAGGGAACGAATGGATTTGATAGTTAAAAATAGGAGATGAGAGTTATTAAATGGAGAGTTAGAGGTATCGGGAAGATGGAGGGAATATTTTGAGGAATTGTTAAATATTGATGAAGATAGGGAAGCTGTGATTTGGTGTATAGGGCAAGGAGGAATAACATACTGTAGGAGTGAGGAAAAGCCAGTTGTGAGTGTGGGGGAAGTTCGTGAGACAGTGGGTAGAATGAAAGGTGGTAAGGCAACTGGGATTGATGGGATAAAGATAGAAATGTTAAAAGCAGGTGGGGATATAGTTTTGGAGTGGTTGGTGATTTTATTTAATAAATGTATGGAAGAGGGTAAGGTACCTAGGGATTGGCAGAGAACATACCTGGAGTTTACCTGGAGAGGGTTTCGGGGGTCAACGCCCCCTGTCCAGTGCCTTCTTGAAGACAGCCAGGGGTCTATTGGTAATCCCCCTAATGTATGCTGGGAGGCACTTCCTTTTTATAAAGGCAAAGGGGACAAAAGAGAGTGCAAAAATTATAGGGGAATAAGTCTGTTGAGTATACCTGGTAAAGTTTGTGGTAGAGTTATTATTGAAAGAATTAAGAGTAAGACGGAGTAGGAAAGCAGATGAACAAGGAGGCTTTAGGAAGTGAAGGGGATGTGTAGACCAAGTGTTTACAGTGAAACATATAGATGAACAACAGTATTTAGATAAGGGTAAAGAGGTTTTTGTTGCATTTATGGAATTGGAAAAGGCTTATGGGGGGGCAATGTGGCAGATGACGCAAATCTATGGAATAGGAGGTAGGTTATTGAAAGCAGTGAAAAGTTTTTACGAGGATGGTGAGGCTCAGGTAAGAGTATGTAGGAGAGAGGGAGATTATTTCCCAGTAAAAGTAGGCACCTACACCATTGTATGTCCTCAGATCACGGTGCAACACCTAGCTCTGCTGGGTGCGTGATTCTTGTAGGATTGTATGGTCCCGTGGGTTAGAGCGTCGTGGAATTTTCGCTCACAATCAGGCGGGCTAAAACAACACGGGTTCGATCCCCTGCTAGTCGCAGTGTTGTTATTGCTTAAATACCACTCGTTCGTGGTTATAATACGATATATATATATATATATATATATATATATATATATATATATATATATATATATATATATATATATATATATATATGCAAGACAACCACTATGAAAAAATGAAGAATTCCAAGCGCTTTCGTGACTACTCACATTATCAAGGAACTATAAAAGGAAACGTGAGAAGAAGGCTTATAAAGAGGCAGAATACACCTCACAGTCACATCACACTAACAAAGACAACACCTCACAGTAGCGTAACATCTCACGACTCTGTGAAGAGGAACATAATAAAGGACCTGAAACTCTTCCCAAGAATTAAGATTAGTCCAATTTATCATTAAATTCTTCCCAAATTTTATTAATTCTTCTCACGTTTCCTTTTATAGTTCCTTGATAATGTGAGTAGTCACGAAAGCGCTTGGAATTTTCAATTTTTTCATAGTGGTTGTCTTGCATATTTTGATATCACCTGTTTCTTGATATTTTTGATATATATATATATATATATATATATATATATATATATATATATAAAAAAAATACACTGATTCTGGCCGAAGGAGACTCGAACCTACGAACCTTGCAACAAGGTTCACAGTGCTTACCGATCGTACCACACTGGACATACTTGGCGTCCAGCTCACGCTAGACGTTGATCCAAGGCAGCCATTTCAGGCAGGTGGCTTACAGCTTTTCATCTCATCCCTGCATGCATCGACACAACTAGAGGTTTTTACAATGCTAGGAATTCGCAAGAGCAGGCGAAATATGAATTCCTAGCATTGTAAAAATCTCTAGTTGTGTCTATGCATGCAGGGGATGATTTGAAAAGCTGTAAGCCACCTGCCTGAAAGCTGGCTGCCTTTGATCAACGTCTAACGTGAGCTGGACGCCAAGGTATTGGTCCAGTGTGATACGGTCGGTAAGCACTGCGAACCTTGTTGCGTTCGCAGGTTCGAGTCTCCTTCTGCCAGAGATCAGTGTTTGGAATATTTCGCCTGCTCTTGCGAATTCCTAGCACAACACACACACATATACTATATATATATATATATATATATATATATATATATATATATATATATATATATATATATATATATATTGTAACCACGAACAAGTGGTAATGATCAGTAACAAAACTGCACTAGCCAGGGGTCAAACCCATGCTGCTTTGACCCGCCTCATGGTGAGCGAAAACACATGACGCTCTAGACCACTTAACCATACAATCCTTAAGAGTAGCGCATCCAGTAGAACTGAATGTTGTACTCGCTACCCAAGGACATACGGTGGTGTGGACGCCTCTAAGCTAATTTCATTCTCCTCCCTGTTTGGTGTACTAGCCCAACAAGCAGTATATTATATTATTGTAACCACGAACGAGTGGTATTGATCAATAACAACACTGCGTAGCCAGGGGTATGTCATCACTCATTATGCTACCATTCTTCATCGTGGCAGTCTTGCTGATTATTCATCATGATGTCCAGATTGATCATTCGTTTTGTTGGCCTTTGTTGAGGATCATTTACTATGCTGTCAGTGTTGACCAATTTGCTAATTGTTTCCCCATGCTGGCAAGGTGTAACAGCAATCATAATTATGACCAGATTAATTATCATTCATTATACTGGCCATTCACCATGTTTACCAGAATGATGATAAATCATCATACAGGCTAGGTTGATGATCCTTCATTATGAATACCAGCATGATAATACTCATCATCTTGATCAGGATGATGATCACTGATAATGCTGGCTAGGATGATGATCATGCTGGCCAAATTCATCATTTATCATCGTAGCGAGGCTGCTGCTCCGCCAGCAGAAAGACCTTCAAGTGTAAATTGCGAGTCATTACAAAGAGTTACGTCACTTTTCTCTGTCATTCAGTTAAGACATCGTGACAGTGTCGACCAGCTGTATTATTGTCACCAATAATTTCACTAGCATCGTAGTGTGTGTGTGTGTGTGTGTGTGTGTGTGTGTGTGTGTGTGTGTGTGTGCATACTTACTTGTGGTTGCAGGGGTCGAGTCATAGCCTCTTCACTGGTCGCTACTAGGTCCACTCTCTCACTGCTCCATAAGCTTCATCGTACCTCTTCTTAAAGCTATGTATGGATCCTGCCTCCACTACAGCACTCTCCAGACTGTTCCACTTCCTGACAACTCTATGACTAAAGAAGTACTTCCTAACATCTCTGTGACTCATCCAAGTTTTCAACTTCCTGCTGTGACCCTTTGTTGCTGTGTCCCATCTTTGAAACATACTGTCCCTATGGAAATAAATGGTATAAAATACCGACACAATGGAAAATAAACGCATAAGCAGTATAACGTGATCCTTTATTGACAACGTTTCGCCCACGCAGTGCTTTATCGAGTCAAACAGATCTACCTGGAAAATGAGCAACATGGAGATATAAAAGGGTACAGTCAGGTGGAGAATGCTGGGTCAGGTGGAGAAAGCTGCATGTGAGTCTTAAAAGTAGTGTGATAGTTAAAAACATAGTGTGACTTAAAGGACCTGCAGTGTACCATTCTTGAGTTCTAGGTGGGATAGCGTTGAAGAAGTTTCTTGGCAATAGGTTCAGCTATGTTGTAGAAGCCGTTGTTCTGGTTGAAGTTGTTGGATATACAGATGAGTGATGATTCTAGGATTCTTCGGTATTGCGTGTTGTCTTCTCTGGCGATGAGTCTTGCGTTTCTGTAGTTGATTAAATGGTTGTGTAAATTTCGGTGTTGAACACAGGCATTTCTTGAGTCGTCAGATCTGCCTGCGTACTGGTGTTCTGAAATGCGTGTTTGTAGGTCTCTGGATGTTTCGCCAACGTATAATTTGCTGCAGCCATTATAGGCTTTTTCCTGCGCGCACTCAGAATCTGCAGCAGTGAGTTCCTTGAAGAAGAATGCTCCCTCATTGAACAAGTTTTTTCCAAACTTCACTATCCTCGTCACTTCATTAGAGACTGCAGACGACGGGCATTAAACATCTTCAACACACCCAGAGAAGACACTGCTGAGAAGAGATACATAGTCCTTCCCACCAACTCCATTTCCAAACAAGTTTCCAACATTTTTCTAAGACCTCATTCCGAGTATCCACCTCCACATCCACCACCATTAAGGACATTACCAGTAACAGACAGGAAAAGCTTCAATCCACGGCAGGGTATACACAATCCCTTGTAATGGCTGCAGCAAATTATACGTTGGCGAAACATCCAGAGACCTACAAACACGCATTTCAGAACACCAGTACGCAGGCAGATCTGACGACTCAAGAAATGCCTGTGTTCAACACCGAAATTTACACAACCATTTAATCAACTACAGAAACGCAAGACTCATCGCCAGAGAAGACAACACGCAATACCGAAGAATCCTAGAATCATCACTCATCTGTATATCCAACAACTTCAACCAGAACAACGGCTTCTACAACATCGCTGAACCTATTGCCAAGAAACTTCTTCAACGCTATCCCACCTAGAACTCAAGAATGGTACACTGCAGGTCCTTTAAGTCACACTATGTTTTTAACTATCACACTACTTTTAAGACTCACATGCAGCTTTCTCCACCTGACCCAGCATTCTCCACCTGACTGTACCCTATATATATCTCCATGTTGCTCATTTTCCAGGTAGATCTGTCTGTGACTCGATAAAGCCCACTGCGTGGGCGAAACGTTGTTAATAAAGGATCACATTATACTGCTTATGTGTTTATTTTTCCATACTGTCCCTATCCACCTTGTCGATTTCTCGCAGTATTTTATGTCGTTATCATATGCCCCCTATCCCTCCTGTCCTCCAGTGTTGTCAGGTTGAGTTCCCTTAACCTCTCCTAGTAGGACATTCCTCTCAGTTTTGTAACTAGTCTTGTTGCAAACCTTTGCACTTTCTCTAATTTCTTCACGTGTTTGACCAGGTTTGGGTTTCATACTGATGTTGCACATTCTAATACGTGCCTGACGTACACGGTGTGCAATGTCGTGAATTACTCATTGCTTAGAAATGCTATTCACAAATTTGCTAGGCGCCCATTTGCTGCAGCAGTTATTTGGTTGATATGCACCTCAGGAGATGTGCTTGGTATGAGACTCAACACAAGATCCTTTTCCTTGAGTAAGTTTTGCAGCCTTTGACCTCTTAGGCTGTACTCTGTCTGCGGTCTTGTTTGTCCTTCCCCAAGCTTTATGACTTTGCACTTGCTGGGGTTAACGCCATGAGCCATTTGTCGGATCAGGCTTGCAGTCTGTTTTGATCCCCTTGTAGGTTTACCTGATCCTCGTCTTTTTGTATTTCCTCAATAGCTTCACATCATCTGCGAACAGGAACACCTCTGAATCTATCCCTTCCGTCATGCCATTCACATATACAAGAAACAGCAAAGAACAAAGGACTGACCCTTGTGGAACCCACTCGACACATGCACCCACTCTGACACCTCGTCTCATACCAACACACGTTGTTTTCTTCTTGTCAGGTATTACCTAATCCATTGCAGTACTTTCCTTCCTATTTCTGCCTCCTCCTCTAGCTTTTCAACCAGTTTCTTGTGTGGTACTGTGTCGAAAGCCTTCTTACAGTCCAAGAAGATGCATTCTACTCATCCCTCTCTCTCTTGTCATACATCTGTTACCTTTGTCGTAGAACTCCAATATTTTTTTTGTGTGTGTGTACTCACCTATTTGTGGTTGCAGGGATCGAGACTCAGCTCCTGGCCCCGCCTCTTCACTGACCGCCACTAGATCCTCTCTCTCCCCGCTCCATGAGCTTTATCATACTTCGTCTTAAAGCTATGTATGGTTCCTGCCTCCACTACCTCATTTTCCAGACTATTCCACTTCCTGACAACTCGGTGACTGAATAAATACTTTCTAACATTCCTTTGACTCATCTGAGTCTTCAACTTCCAGATGAGTCAAAGGGATATTATGAAGTATTTCTTCAGTCACAGAGTTGTCAGGAAGTGGAATAGTCTGGAAAGTGAGGTAGTGGAGGCAGGAACCATACACAGCTTTAAGACGAGGTGTGTGTGTGTGTGTGTTTGTGGTAGAAGTTGACAGCTCTTACCTACAGCTCATTTTAAAGTCTTCACTAACATTATCTTTCAAGTGGCTATAAGTATACGTAACCTTGAAGCAATTTTCATAATACATAGCAGAAAAACATAAACATTTCTTCTACTTTCGAAAATATGTCTTTCATCACTGAAATTGCAACGATCCATAGCTTAGTGGCAGATTAAAATATATATTTGTTGTTGTTAATCAATATTTGCCCAAATAAAGTCATTTCAATCTGCCTCATTACCAGAAATGACTTACAAAAACAACATTCTACAACATATGCAAAAAGTAAAGCTGTATAATTGTAAAACATACAAATAAGGCACAAAAACAAGTAGTAACCACAAATGGGCAAGATTTCACTTGCTTCATTCATTTTACTTCGTTAATGTTCGAATGGTGTACGAACGTCCCAAACTCAAGTCATTCTAGGAAGGAATGATCGTAGACAGAGTGATGTTCTTGAGAATGGCATAGCCAGAGTGTGGGTATTGTTGTCTATCCATCTTGTGGGATAAATTATTTATTCTCACTAACCGCAGAGTGTATTCTGGCGTAGTCCTTTGATAACATTGGTTTTGAATAATAAGGTAAGGCTACTCACATCTCTCCTATGTTGAAGGACCTGTTAAGATGAAAGAGCCAAAAAAAAAATGTATGCCGATAAGAGATAAACTCCCAGGCATTGTTCTCTATTCTGTCTAGAAGTCGTAGATGATGTGGTGGGTAGGAAACTAAGAAAGTGTAGCATATTCAAGGTGAAAGAGCACTTGTGCCTCGTACAGTTTTGTAGACTCTGCTCTCAAGCAGGTACGAAGTACGCCGGAGCTCTCTTAACTTCTTGGCTGCCTCTCCTCTCATCTCATCTCTGTCTCTGTCTGTCTGTCTGTCTGTCTGTCTGTCTCTCTCTCTCTCTCTCTCTCTCCCTTACACACACACACACACATATGTATGTGAGTACGCATATATACACACACACACACTTACACAGCAACAAAGGGTCAAAATTGGAAGTTGAAGACTCAGATGAACCACAGGGATGTTAGGAAGTATTTCTTCAGTCAGAGTTGTCAAGAAGTGGAACAGTCTGGAAAATGAGGTAGTAGAGGCAGGTACCATACACAACTTTAAGAAGAGGTATAATAAAGCTCATGGAGCAGGGAGAGTAGACCTAGTGGTGCCCAATGAAGAGGCGGGGCCAAAAGCTATGACTTGACCCCTGCAACCATAATTAGGTGAGTATAATTAGATAAGTAAACACACACACATGTCGTGGGGTTCGCCAAGGAGATGTAGGTGAAAGAATACACGCGTCGGGTGTTCTAGGAGGCGTATATTGTGATAGTGTTGAGGGGAAAGCCCTGGCCTGCCTTGAATAGTCTATGCCTAGCGTGGAAGTGAGAAGGATGCTGCGGCCAACCGCTCACATGTGAGGGGCTCGTGACGTCACAGCTAGCCAGGGAGCCTATCGCCTATCTATAACATAGCTGGGATTATCTAAGTATACTACACAAGTAATCAGTGACACTACTGACAGCTCTGCCACAATGTCTTTTCAGCCTATAATTTGTATACCTGGAGTTTACCTGGAGAGGGTTTCGGGGGTCAACGCCCCCGCGGCTCGGTTTGAGACCAGGCCTCATGGCGGTTCAGGGTCTGCTTAATCAGGCTGTTACTGCTGGCCGCAAGCAAACTGACGTACGAACGTATGAACCACAGCCTGGTTGGTTAGGTACTGACTTTAGGTGCCTGTCCAGTGCCTTCTTGAAGACAGCGAGGGTTCTATTGGTAATCCCACTTATGTATGCTGGGAGGCAGTTGAACAGTCTTGGGCCCTGGACACTTACTGTGTTGTCTCTCAATGTACTCGCGGCGCCCCTGCTTTTCATTGGGGGAATGTTGCATCTCCTGCCAAGTCTTTTGCTTTTATAGGGAGTGATTTTCATGTGTAGGTTTGGTACCAATCCCTCCAGGACCTTCCAAGTGTATATTATCATGTATCTCTCTCGCCTGCATTCCAGAGAATACAGATCAAGAACCTTCAACATTTCCCAGTAATTTAGATGTATGTCGGGACGCCATACGTTAATGTGGCCGAGCTGTCAGTAGTGTACTGAATACTTGTGTAGTATACTACTTAGATAATCTCAGCTATGTTATAGATAGGCTCCCTGGCTAAGTGTGACGTCACGAGCCCCTCACACACTGGCATTCAGTCAAAGCAGTCACGCGCGTTTTGAGCTTCGCTAAATTGGGTCGTATTGGGTGGTCCAAGGGGGAATCCGAGTGCAACAAACAGGCGTGGGCATAGGCTAAAGTGTCATACTCACTTAAAACCAAAAAGCAGGGAAATACGAGTGATCGCAGAGGTAAAACACACAGTAAATAGTGAAAGTGCGGTGAGGGGAGACGGTGATAGGCCTAACAGCGGTTGCCACACAGCAGGAAGTGGAGAATATATCGTAGAGAGCTATAACGCAGTGGGGAGCATATCTACTGGAGGTACCCAAGTAAGGGAGACAAGTGCAAGGCAAGCAGTGAGCAGTACGGCGACTGCATTAAGTGAGCCCAATAGAAAAGAAACGAAGAGGTACAATACCCAGCAGGGTGCCACACCAGGAGAGTATCAACAATCTGACCAGACCCAGCAGACATCGGATGTAATGTACAAAATCCTAGTTGTGGTTTGCAGGTTTTGCAGGTTTCTGGCCCTGAGTTGCTGAAGCTGTGGGAAAATCCCTGCTCGGAGGAGCTGACTACATAAAAATTCATAGGTAGGAAGATAAGTTAGGGCGCAGGGCTACCAACCAAATGTACACATGTGTACGCACGCCACACACACATACACTTGAAGTAGTCAGGACATAGAAGTAGTATACCATACAATTGCTTGTGTATTAGCAACAATATTATTACCAGTGTATAAGTAGTAACTTTTAGTAGCAGTGGCTAGTAGCATTCTAGAATTAGAATAGGTAGGCACTGTGGACGAGAGGCCAAGAAGCACACACACACACACTTGAAGTAGTCGAGCTGTCCTTGTATT
>WNWK01018741.1:37500-39281 GCA_009830355.1 Cherax destructor | reverse complement strand
TGAGGTGAAGCAGTTGTAGGAGGTATCACACTTGACAAATCTAAATGTGGAAGTAGGTCATCTTCCAATGGTTGGACAAGTGTTGAAGAATTCCTTGTATCAAGATCCCATGATGTTGCAGTGTCTGACAGATGTGATAAATGGTCTAAAACCGACGAGTTGAAGATTGAGACACTTATGCAACATATGGGAATCTTTATTGAAGAAAACGTTTCGCCAGACAGTGGCTTCATCAGTCCATACAAAGGAGAATGGTGAAGAACAGAAGTTTGAGGAGGAGGTGTGGCGAAACGTTTCTTCAATAAAGATTCCCATATGTTGCATAAGTGTCTCAATTTTCAACTTGTCGGTTTTAAACCATTTAACACACATCATGAGTATATCTACTCTTCTGAGCTCAAGAAACAACCATTATAACTCAACTTCTAATTCTATAAATCAACACTGAGGTGAAAACTTCACCAAAATATCTACACCTCTGGGCTCAGGATACACCCTACTACTACTACAACTAACCCATCTCTTTGGGTATGACCTACTTCCACTGGGGAACTCAGCCTACCAGTGACAATGCCCTCGTCTCCTACCCGTCCCTTTAGCTGTCGCCTATTTAAGGTGAAGACTCATTGCCTGATCTTCATATTCTCCAGACCTATGGTGCTGAACACACCAACTCCAAGTCCAAGGGATTGATTACCTCATCTTTTGTATATAGTTCTACTCTTCATATTATGTCCTAGAATTTTGTATTGATAAAGCCACTGGATGGCGACACGTCTACTATGAAGATACCCAGATGTTGCACATGTGTCTTAATTTTACACCCAGCATAACTTGGCTTGTGTTCCTACAAATGAACACTGAGCTCAAAAATCCACCTGACCTCTTCTGAGCTCAGGACATACTAAGAATAATTCACCTTCTGTTCCTACAAATTTACACTGAGCTCAGTACACCACCTGAGCTCTTCTATGCTCAGGACACACCCAGTATAATTTGGGTTCTGTAGCTACAGATTCAGCACCGGCCTCGGGAGACAGTCATCTTTCCACTGTTTCTGTGCCTACAAAATAATAGTCACAAACAAACCCATTCAGTGCTAGACCTCCCTCTTGCGTTCGTACAACCATTCCATTATTCATGTTTATACATCCCCTCTTCTCTCTCTCTCTCTCTCTCTCTCTCTCTCTCTCTCTCTCTCTCTCTCTCTCTCTCTCTCTCTCTCTCTCCTCTCTCTCTCTCTTCTCTCTCTCTCTCTCTCTCTTCTCTCTCTTTTTTTTCCCCCTCTCTCTCTCTCTCTCTCTCTCTCTCTCTCTCTCGGTCGTTAAGAGCGATACTCAGCTGGTGGTTCCCTGTTGCTGTGACATTTAGTGGGCCACACGCTGCCTCTGCTCCGTGCTCCAGCAAGGCAAACATCATCAAAAAATTACTGTGGAGCATCTGTTTGAAATTTGTCTAAAGTTTTCTAGTAAATGCTGACTTTAATTCTCGCCTGTCAGAGAATAGATCCAGCATTTTTGTTGCTGTATTTCTCCCTCTCCCTCTCTCATTCTTTTCTTTTTTACACAATTGTTTTACATGGTTAAGTTAAGTGTTCCTACCTTTATTTACAAGCTAAGAGCTGTTACCTATAACAGTTCCTTTGAAAGCCTTTTCATTGTTATGAGACTTATAAATAGAGGGCCAACGATTGCAAACAGTGGACCAACAATTTCGTATAGTGTACTGACTTTATTTCATTGACGACGTCATTATGCTGTACGAACATGTTCCAGACACGA